>ONZH01000346.1:0-23802 GCA_900303285.1 Rhinella marina
TGCAGTGGCAAGCTCCAAAAACGTGGGTGAGAGCCTGGAGTGACGCTCAGTAAACAAATGTTTTAAAAAAGCATGGTGGTGCACCCCTGAATGACAGTCTGTGACTGAGATTGCAGGTGAACCCGCTAAAATTTTAGTCTAGCACACCTTGGTGATGAACACCTAAATTACAAAGTTTGACTGAGATTGCAGTTTACAGCATGGGGGTGAACCCCAGGATGACTTGTTAAGACTGAGATTGCAGTTTACAGCTTGGCAGTGAACCCCAGGGTGGCTTGGTTAGGCTAACATAGCAGCTGAACCACCCAAAAATTTAGCCTGACACAGCATGGCGGTGACTACAGTTCAGTGAACAATTCTGTGGTGTGCGGTACAGTAGCCACAGTCTAGAAAAAATGTTTTTTCTATCACTTATATATACTACAGTCCAGTGAAAAATTGTGTGGTGTGCGTTACACTAGCCCGAGTCTAGAAAATATACGTTTTTTCTCTCAGTCATATATACTACAGTGCAGTGAAAAATTCTGTCGTGTGCTGCACACTAGCCGGAGTCTAGAAATTATACGTTTTTTCTCTCAGTTATATTAACTACAGTGCAGTGCAAAATTCTGTCGTGTGCTGCACAGTAGCCGGAGTCTACAAAATATACGTTTTTTTCTCTCAGTTATATATACTACAGTGCAGTGAAAAATTCTGTCATGTGCTGCACACTAGCCGGAGTCTAGAAAATATAAGTTTTTTCTCTCAGTCATGTATACTACAGTGCAGTGAAAAATTCTGTCTTGTGCTGCACACTAGCCGGAGTCTAGAAAATATAAGTTTTTTCTCTCAGTCATATATACTACAGTGCAGTGAAAAATTCTGTTGTGTGCTGCACACTAGCCGGAGTCTACAAAATATACATTTTTCTCTCAGTTATATATCCTACAGTGCAGTGAAAAATTGTGTGGTGTGCGGTACACTAGCCGCAGTCGTGAGCGTCCAAGTGATGTAGGGGGGCAGAGGCCGTGGTCCTGGGCAGGGTGACACAGTACCTACTGATAAGGGAGCAGTGGAACGCCGCAGAGTTTTGCTCCCTAGCTTTATATTGCAACTTACAGGGTCACGTGGTACACCACTATTGAAACCACAACAGGTGATGACGTGGATAGCGGATAATGCGTCCGTCTTCCACGCAGTCCACCGACGCTAGCCAAGACCTCTGGCTCCTCCAGCTCAACCTCCTTCCCCCTAGCCTGCCCCCCCATGGAAAATATGGATTCAGATACGGCATACTCATAGGAACTCTTTTCAGGACCCTACCCAGAGACACAAACCACTGCTCAACAGCAACCTGAGCAGTTGCTCTGTCCCGATGCCCAAAATTTAGAACTTTCGCAGTCTGTGGGTGATGAGAGTGTGGACTTAGTGCAAGTAGTGCGTCAAGAGGTGTCGGATGATGATGATGAGACACGGTTGTCAGACATTGACGTTGTTGTCAGGGCAGTAAGTCTGAGGGGGGAGCAGAGTGAGGAATCAGAGGAAGAGCAGGTGGATGATGAGGTGACTGACCCGAGCTGGGTTGGTAAGCCTAGTCAAGACAGTGCTTCTGAGGGGGAGGCAAGTGCAGCACCAGAAGAGGCAGTGGGGTGGCCAGAGGGAGAATCAGGGCCAGAGCAAGTAGATCAGCAACTGTTTCACGGAGTGAAGCTCCCGTGCCGAGGCCTAGATGTTCGCAAGTCAGGAGGTTCTTTAAAGAAAGTGAGGATGACCGACGGACTGTGGTGTGCAACTTGTGCCACACCAGGATCAGCAGGGGAACTACCACTACCAGCCTAACCACTACCAGCATGCGCAGGCATATGAGTGCTAAACACACGACTCAATGGAACCAAGGCCGTTCACCTCCTGCGGATCACACCACTGCTCCTTCCCCTGTGTCACATACTGGCTTTGCGAGTCAACCCCCCGCCCAGGACCCCGGCACGTGCGCCTCCCGTCCTACAACCACCCCTTCACCTCCACGATCCTCCACAACCTCCACCAATGTGTCCCAGTGCAGCGTTCAGCTGTCTTTGCATCAGACATTGGAGCGCAAGCGCAAACGCACACTACTGGACTGTAGTACATATAACTGAGAAAATACGTAGTCTTTAAATGGCGGCTATTCTACCTCAAACCACTCCATTTTTCACTGAACTGTAGTACATATAACTGAGAAAATACATATTTTATAGACTGACGCTGCTGTACAGCACACTACAGGATTGTTCACTGGACTGTAGTACATATAACTGAGAAAAAAAACGTAGTCTTTAAATGGCGGCTATTGTACCGCAAACCACTCCATTTTTCAGTGGACTGTAGTACATATAACCGAGAGAAAATACGTATTTTATAGACTGACGCTGCTGTACAGCACACTACAGAATTCTTCACTGGACTGTAGTACATATAACTGTGAAAAAAACGTAGTCTTTAAATGGCGGCTATTTTACCACAAACCACTCCATTTTTCACTGGACTGTAGTACATATAACTGAGAAAATACGTAGTCTTTAAATGGCAGCTATTGTACCGCAAACCACTCCATTTTTCAGTGGACTGTAGTACATATAACTGAGAGAAAATACGTATTTTATAGACTGACGCTGCTGTACAGCACACTACAGAATTCTTCACTGGACTGTAGTACATATAACTGAGAAAATACATATTTTATAGACTGACGCTGCTGTACAGCACACTACAGGATTGTTCACTGGACTGTAGTACATATAACTGAGAAAAAAAACGTAGTCTTTAAATGGCGGCTATTTTACCACAAACCACTCCATTTTTCACTGGACTGTAGTACATATAACTGAGAAAATACGTAGTCTTTAAATGGCGGCTATTGTACCGCAGACCACTCCATTTTTCAGTGGACTGTAGTACATATAACTGAGAGAAAATACGTATTTTATAGACTGACGCTGCTGTACAGCACACTACAGAATTCTTCACTGGACTGTAGTACATATAACTGAGAAAAAAATGTAGTCTTTAAATGCCGGCTATTTTACCGCAAACCACTCCATTTTTCACTGGACTGTAGTACATATAACTGAAAAAATACGTAGTCTTTAAATGGCGGCTATTGTACTGTAATAGCCGCCACTCCATATAACTGAGAGAAAATACGTATTTTATAGACTGATGCTGCTGTACAGCACACTACAGAATTGTTCACTGGACTGTAGTACATATAACTGAGAAAATACGTAGTCTTTAAATGGCGGCTATTGTACTGCAAAGCACTCCATTTTTCACTGGACTGTAGTACATATAACTGAGAAAAAAACGTAGTCTTTAAATGGCGGCTATTTTACCGCAAACCACTCCATTTTTCACTGGACTGTAGTACATATAACTGAGAAAAAATACGTATTTTATAGACTGACGCTGCTGTACAGCACACTACAGAATTGTTCACTGGACTGTAGTAGATATAACTGAGAAAAAAACGTAGTCTTTAAATGTTGGCTATTGTACCGCAAACCACTCCATTTTTCACTGGACTGTAGTACATATAACTGAGAGAAAATACGTATTTTATAGACTGACACTGCTGTACATCACACTACAGAATTGTTCACTGGACTGTAATATATATAAATGAGAAAATACGTAGTCTTTAAATGATGGCTATTTTACTGCAAACCACTCCATTTTTCACTGGACTGTAGTACATATAACTGAGAAAAAATACGTATTTTATTTACTGACACTGCTGTACAGTACACTACAGAATTGTTCACTGGACTGTAGTACATATAACTGAGAAAATACGTAGTCTTTAAATGGCGGATATTGTATCGCAAACCACTTCATTTTTCACTGGACTGTAGTACATATAACTGAGAAAAAACGTAGTCTTTAAATGGTGGCTATTGTACTGCAAACCACTCAATTTTTCACTGGACTGTATTACATATAATTGAGAGAAAATACGTATTTTATAGACTGACGCTACTGTACAGCGCACTACATAATTGTTCACTGCACTGTAGTATATATAACTGAGAGAAAAAATGTATTTTCTAGACTGACGCTACTGTACAGCACACTACATAATTGTTAACTGGACTGTAGTGTATAGAAATGAGAGAAAAAACGTATTCCCTAGACTGCACTACAGATCCCAGCAAGCCAAGGTACAGTAGCAGCAGTAGCAACAGCAGCAGCAGCAAAAATGAGTACTTAGAGGACTTTGGGCAATTTATTTTGGGTCTGTGTGGACCATGTGCTGTCCCTTCTGCCACCAGTCGCTGTGCACAGTGTGCAGCCAAGATGGTGGTAGCTGCACTACAAGTCCCAGCCAGCAGCCAGGAGGAGACCAAAAAAAAAAAGGTGCTTGTAGCCCTTAGAAGGGCTGTTGGGTTCTTTGAGCATGATTCCTGCCTAACCAACATCTAAATTCAGGCCCTAACACTCTCCCTGACAGACAGCAGCTCTATCCCTAATCTCATGCAGCCGGCGTCTGACGCGAGCAGCTCGGGACCAGATTCTTATATTCCCAGGTCATCTGATCTGGTCAGCCAATCCCTGCTATCGACTTGTATGGGCCCCACGTGATGCTAGGAGGTACCAAAGACTCTCCTGCATGTTGATTGGCTGAGAAAAGGCGCCTAACATGAAGGAAGAGGAAGATGCCATTTCCTCCAGGATCGCGATATGCTCGTCCGAGTATCGAGCATATGCGAATACCCTAATGCTCGAACGAGCACCAAGCTCGGACGAGCATGTTCGCTCATCTCTACTCTCAAGGCTTTACTTGAGGTGATTTAGTGATGGTTCTCTCTGGAGAAATCTGTGTGGGAAAAGGAGCACCTGCATTCTCTCCACTCTGTCTGCAGACAGAAACTCCCCCCTCTTGGCAGGAAGCAGGCTCAACCCAAAGGGTTATTAATCCTGTTCCCGCCAACCTTTGCCATACTTTCCTTACTGGTAGTGATAGCCAGTTGATAGCCAGGAAACAAACAGTAAAATACAATGCATAACAATAAACAATTTATGGTACCCCCAGGTCTGAGGTACTACAGCTGCAGTAGTCATGTGCAAAAGTGGTATAACTAGTGGGGAAGTGGCTGCTTTGGGGCCCAAGCTGAGAAGGAGCCCAGGAGCAGTGTCTTGTCTACCATCATTCAGGCTAGGCCGGGCCCCCTCCACTTGCAGGCCTGCCTGCTTTAATTAATTAAAGGAAGGCCCGCACGTCCCACTGTATACAGTCTGCACTGCATAGCGCACCGCTGGCCCAGGGAACAATACAAGCAGACAGGGCTCTATGCTATGTGCTGTCAGTGCTGAGTGCCTGTCCAGGAAGCACACTTGTCCAGACCAGAAGAAAGAAGGTGTGGCAAGCGAAAGTGGCACAGCTTCTTTCAAATTCTGCAGTTATGTGCCCTGGCCTGGACCTCTGGCCGCAGCCTCATAGCAAAGAATGCCCTCCCTGATCTGCCAGTTCTGGGCATGAGTGAGGGCAGGGCAGATGATAGAGGAGAAGTGAGGATGGATAAATAAACAATTTTTTGGTCACCTTGTCCACCTCAAAAAATTGAATAACAGTGATCAAAAAGTTGTACATACCCCAAAAATGGTACCAATAAAAACTACAGTGACGTGACAGGCAGCATACACATGTAGAAAAACTGCCTGGTCTGGTGTGAGGGAGCAAACTTGACTAGGCACATGGGTATGGTTTGCATGGGAGGAGGGGATTTCGAAGAAGTTTGTGTGTGTGTGTGTGTGTGTGTGTATATATGTATATGTGTGTGTGTGTGTGTGGGGGGGGACCGGCAGGGGGTCCCGTACAAATATTTCTGTGGTGCCCAGTCAGTTATATGCCCCTGATGTTCAGTATATTATTTGGGCACTTCACCACTGAAGACATTTGAACAAAGGAAATAAATGAGTTTAGAATAGAACAGATACTAATCCTTCATTTCTGCTTTGTAACTAACAAAAATATTACAGAATGCTGCAAATAAATGATTTATGTCACAGCAGTAGGACGCATACTTCAATGCACACAAATATGTCCTGAACAAGATTGCTCTCAATTACCTGCCAAATAGCTGGTTATGAATGTGTCATGCAAACAACTCTGCGGGCAGCAGTAAAAGAGGGAAAATTAATAGGAGGTGTATAAGAAGAGCACTGTGTGCATAATGATTCCTTTAAAGAATGCGGTCATTCTTTTGAAATTCACCAATTCACAACATGACACTGAAGAATGCTGCAGGTGGGGGAAATAAAATAATTTTTTTCGAAAGAAATATCCCATATTTATAAGCAGGATTTATTTCACGTTGATGTTTAGGTTTTTGTTTGGGTTAAGCATTATGTTTCTGGATAAAAAAATAATCCTTCACCAAACGGAAAGAGGGTTAATTAGTAAAATACTGGTCAGCATGGATAATAACAGAAGATTTCATTACTGTCTTCTAAAATCCATCTAAACTATCTATCCATTATCTATTTATCCTTTCATTCATCCTTTCATTCATCTATTATCATGTAAATGTTAGATTGATCTTTGGCTCTTGAGTTTAATGCTGTGCGGTGGAAAATACAATCTATATTATGTTTGAAGTAAGTCAAATCCTCTTTTAAATGGGTTTGCGCATTTCACTATTGCCAGTTCTTAAAGAATATTCTAATGTTCTAATGATAAAGTAAATCTTCCCCAACAGAGTATCTAAAACAATGTTTGCTAGGTGGGAAACATCAGCAGATGTTCTGCTAGACCTCATAGATGTTAGATTCTAAAAAAAAAAATTCCAAAAACAGGAACTGATGGCTACAGTCTATGGCATATGGCCAGCCTAAATGGGTTTTCTGGGATTTTAATATTGATGACCTATCCTCAGGATAGGTCATAAATATCAGATCAGCAGGGGTCTGACACCTGGCACCCCTGCCAATCAGCTGGATGAAGGGAAGGCTGCGATCCATGCGAGCACAGCCATCCCTTGTCTGTTTACCTGCTCGCCGTTGACTGCACAGCGGCAAGCAGGTGTAACTAAAAGCCATCTCAGTCATTTCACTTTCCTATACGCTTAAATAGGAACGAGCCATTCAATTGAACAGTACAAAGCTGTAGTAAGCTGTAGCACCACACATAGCCACTACAAAATGTATGACACTTTGCTTCGTAAACAATAAATAGGCCAAGTGACACATCCTCTTCAAAAAGTTGATCAGTGTTGGTGCCAAGAGTCAGACCCCCAACGATCTATTATTGATGGCCTATATGAAGGACAGGTCATTAATATTAAAATTTGAGAAATTAGTAATTTAATGCTTCTTGTCCTAGAGAATCATACTTTTTGAGGGATCATAATTTTCTCCTTCAAGGCTCTTTTTTTAACATTGCCTCTTATGGGTCACCAGTACTCTTCCATCTGTTTAAGGTATCCTAGAGAATATATTTCTTCAAATTAAAGGGTTATTCCCATCTCAGACAATAGGGGCATATTGCTAGAATAGGACTCCATTGTTTGATAGGTGTGGGTCCCACTTCTTCGATAACGGAGTGGGTAAATGAACGGAGGGTGCATTGGGTATGTGCAACCACCCTCCATTCATTTTTATGGGTCAGCCGAAAATAGACGAGCGGTGGCTCGGCTATTTCCGCCGGCTACATAGAAATGAACGGGAGCGGTGGCTGCGCATGCATGGTGTGCTCCCATTCATTTCTATGGGAGCAGCGGGGAGCTGCGCCTGGTGGGGTCCAGACCCCGGGAAACCTGGGGTCCTCCAGGCACAGTGCTCCCTGCTCCATTCTCGATATAGGTCCGGGTCCCAGAGGTGGGACCTACACCTATCAGACAATGGGGGCATATCAAAGGTCCTTGCAAAGCATGTTCTTTTTCTTTCCTTTTGCTTCCTCCTCTTCTGTTACATTCAAATAAATGGCTGGTAGAATGGATGGATGATAGAAGATACTACAAGTATCCACTTATATAAGCATGAAATCTTCTCTGCTTATATGATTGATAATTGTTATGCCAGCAGTCCATGCCCACTGTGCTCTCTCACCTCTCTTTCTAGCCAGCAGCAGTCTCAGCCCAGACATAGGCTGTGCCCTTTACAGGCTGAGGCTTAGATATACTGCTGAAGGCTTCATGGCCTGTTTACTAGCACCTCAGCCAATGGCTGGCTCTCCCTGGGTGCTTGAGGCACCCTCCCCAGTAGGGTACTTGAGCGTTGAGGTTTTTTAGTGTCTAGTAACCAGCAAGGGTGTTCTAATCTCTTGTTTGACTACCCATCTACTTAACCTAGCCTGACTACTGATTCTGCTCTCTTGTCTCCTGTCCTGAAGTTGGCCCGTACCTTGTTTTGTTCCTTGCCTTTTGCCCGACTTTGGAATTGTTTTATGGATTGCTCACATACTCAGCCTTCTCTGACTTTGGTCTATATCCAGACTATGTCTTTTGCTGATTCTTTGGTAGCCTGGTTGGTTCCCTGCAGCAAAGTACAGATCACTGTACAGGGATTAAGGGGTTAATACCAGGACAACACCCCTAGGTTTAGCCAAACTGGTTAGTTGGCTCCACTCCACTCCCGCTGTCTATTACAATACTAGAACCAGGGAGAAGAGCCACTGATAAATTTAATTTCTTATGCACCATAATTTCCTACTGTAAAGTACAGGAAGAAAAGGGATGACAGATATGAGCCCCTCAAAGTGGTTTGGCATTTATATGACTTTTGTTCCATTTGGGTTTGTCAATGAGATCTACAAGTGATGCAGGATAAAATGGCAGTGCACCTTTTCACCTAATGTAAAAAATATAAAAGAAATCATTTGAAAAACTTTTACATTTCATTATTTTACTTTTATTAGAAATGTTATTAGCCTTGTAAGGCTACGATTATAGAAATTTAAACTGACAAAAGATCAAGACCATTTAAAAGCAGCAATTTGGCTAAGTACTTGAACAATGCTTCTCATTGCTTTGAAAGGTTTCGTACTAAACTGTGAGTGTTCTCCTTTGTGCTTAACCTGTAAAGCTTTTTGCTATGAGGTTTCATTCTTTCATGGTTTTCACTTCACTCTATTTCGTACAGTAGTGCTGTCATCCATTTTTTTTAAATGAACAGGAACTTGTGAGATCAAACTGTACTAATGGCAGAAACATGTTAAAGGTAGTACTTAAGTTATTAATGCCTTCAAGCCATCCATTGACAGCAAAGACTATTTTTAACTCAAATGCAGGACAGGAAGACAAAACCTGCGCCAACCTAAATGCCATCCTCCAGTTCTTTAAGATGATGAAAATGTTATAAAAAGGCAGCTGAATCTTTAATCTCTGTCCATTTTAATTTAAGGGAGTTTTTTTTTATTTTACATTTGTTTTATGTGTTCAGTTATTAACATAGGCAGTGTATCCTGAATTACTATACTGAGTGCTGCTGTGAGGGCTCATAAATATTTTCATTAAAGGGGTCTTCCAGGTAAATAAAATGTAAAGGTCAAGCCAAAATGCTGTTCAAGCCGGTCAATGCCGCTGCCATCCCAACACTGGTCTAATTTAGTTTGCTCTTCACTTCTTGGTCTGAGCTTGACCTGCCAGAAATGCCAGGAAAGGTCAGCTCAAAAACTAGATGAGGCAGGCCATCACTACAGTCAGGGATTGCTGGGATCTTAGGTTAGGTTCCGACCAAGGACAATATCTGCATGGAGTTTGTATGTTCTCCCCGTGTTTGTGTGGGTTTCCTCCGGGTACTCCGATTTCCTCCCACACTCCAAAGACATACTGATAGGGAATCTAGATTTTGAGCTCCACTGGGGACAGCAAGGAATCATAAAGTCTATATCAGTCAGAATATAAGCGAGTAAAATAATAATAATTGCCTGAGCAGACCTTTTCTGGCATGTTCCTGATGTGCCAACCTGGGATGAGGAAGGTAATAGCAGTGGGAACTGGATCGGCATTGGAACAGCAGCAGCATTTTATATATTTTATATTTAAATATTTGTGTATTTTTTTAAAATAAACGTTACTTCCACAGAAAGCACCTTTAAAATCAGCCTGGTTTTGGTAACACTTCTGCAGGAATTTATGAATTTGCCAATAATGACATCAACAGAAGGCTTTATTGTTGCTTCATATTGTACTAAAATAAATGCATTTGGCCTTTTTTTATTTAGTAACATGTAACTGATGTCCAACTTTTCACCATGAAAGTACTTCTCCTCCCAATAAACCATAAATCTGTTAGTATTCCATTTTCCATTCAGGAAAAATTGCAGCATGTTCTCTCTTCATCAGTTTTTCTTGCAGAATTGGTCCATTCAAATTAATAGAGCAGTGAAAAAAACTGACAGCACATAGATGGCATCTGAATGCAGTCCGTTTTTCACTGATGATGTTAGAATATGATGTGTTTTTCTTCAGTGTTTCTTCATGCATGAACAATGGATGTAAAACAGATGCAATTTTGAATGGAAAACTGAAACACAATGTATATGTATGTAAAACCATCAGTTTTTTTTTACTGAACAGACCCTGAAAGGTTTCATATCACAGATGTCAAAGAGGTTTTAAGGTACTGCAGGTATTACTGACATCCAGCCTATATACATGGTGAATATCAGGTCTTTAAAGATGCTGCACGCAAAGCTTCTGAGCCACAGCCAGGGGGTGGCTGCTGTTTTAGGCCTTATTCATGCGTCTGTGATGACATCAGTGACAAGATGATCAGTAGTTCTTACGTGAAGATGTCCATGAAGAATCAGTGTTTGGTCTGTGTGTCCATTTTTTGCCCACCAAGTGTTATCTGTATTCCACATACACTGCTAGGCTGAAAATGTATTTCCAGAGCATCGTCTACCAATGGTCTGTTAAAAACCACTGACAGAACCTGGATACCATCCATGTTGTGTCAGTGGTTTTCACAGACCGATAGACTTCAATGGGTCTGTTTGTTCTTCATCATGGGCCAAAATAGTGCATGTTTCTGTGGGGTCAGTGGAAAATCAATGATGTGTGCATAAGGGCCATGTGCATGAGCCTTAAATATGTCAAAATTAATGGGTACATGGGTACATGTGCTGTCCATGGAGACTCTAATGATACTTTAGTGAGTTCAGCTTGAAATATGTGGCTTTACGTACTAAGACCATGCTTTTAAAACTGAAAATGATCCCCTGGATCAGAAACTAAACCTTTCATTACTTGTTCTCCATGTAGCACCAACGCTCTGTGCATTAAAGGTCTCTTGTGTAATATTGCAGCTTTAATTAAAGTAGCACAAGGTTACATTTTAATTGGAATTCCCTGTGATTGTTTAGATGCTTCACTGTTGTTTTGTTCAGGGAAAACAACTTATGAGGAATTTATAGTAATTGCAGCTCTGGAACATTTAAACCAAGCAAGCCAATAATATTCTTGCTGCTTCTGATCCCTACATATTAATAAGCATCCAGAGGAACTCCTGAGGAATTCAAGAGGAAGAGGAAGATTTAAAGGGTTTTCCGAGACAAATACTGATGACCAATCCTCTGATTGGTGGGGGTCCGACACCTGGCAGGAGGCCAGTGACGACATGTTTATCAGTCACGAGGCCTAGGTGCAGCTTGGTCCCATAGTGCATGGGGCTAAGCTGCGATACCAAGCACTGCCGCTATACTATGTATGGCTCTTTGCTTGGTGAGCATGGAGAAGGCCACGGTGCTTACAGGAGCAAGTCAATGAGGTCTCCTCCTGAAAATTGTATCTATGGCTGCTGTAAAGCAATTTTTTTAATGCTCTCTAAATGTTGTTAAGAACAACTCAGGCAAGATGGCAAGAGGGGGCACCCTCTACATGAGTCAGGTTTGACTACTCGAGCCATGATTGACAGTCATCTGCACGAGTAGCTAAACAAACACAGTCATAAGGGAAATCCTCTTACGTCGTCTTGCCCCATACCTAAGAAGGGTGTCAAAAGAGTGGCACATGAGATGCTTGGCATTTATGTCCTGTTTTCTAGATTTATTTACTGGTCCTCAAGAGCCTTTAGAAGTTTTAAGTCTAGTTCAGCAATTTATATGGCATGGTATCTCACCCCCTCTTCTGGGCTGAAGTCGACAGAAGGTCATCAGTGCTGTTTTAAATCCCCCTTTGCTGGCCCTCCCCATCAACCTTCCTTCTATACACCCACTGTGCCAGAGAGGATCGGAGCAGGGAGGAGCGGTGCCAGTGTGCCAGAGAGGATCAGGGCAGTGAAAAGTGGTGCCAGTGTGCCAGGGAGCAGCAGGGCAGTAAGGAATGATGCCAGTGTGTTAGAGAGGAGCAGGTCAGTGAGAAGCAGTACCAATGAGTGAGGAGTTGTGCCAGTGTACCAGAGAGGAGGGGGGTAGTGTTAGTAGTATGGAAGGGTGCTGGTGAGGAGTGGGACAATATTATTGATTTGGAAGGTTGACGGGGAGGAGCAGGGAACAGTGGACATATAGAATGGTTGGCGGGGAGGACCAGCAAAGGGGGCTTTGAAGCAGCGCTGATGACATTCCATCAACTTCAGCTCTGTGCAACTTGGGACCCGACAACTCTTGGCAGCGGATGTTATGGACAGAAGCCAGCTGGAGGGTCATGTGACCACAATTCAGAGAGCACAAATGGGGCAGAATTCAAAATGTAAATGAATTAAGAAGTTGTTTGGGTGGCGATATTAAGGCTATCTAACTAATGTTTTAGGTCTCGGATAACCTCTTTAATTCCAGCTCACTGTTGACATTGACTGAAATGTGACTCAACAGTGGGCATAAATGCCCTCTTTCCATTGGACAATTTCTGCTGTATAACAGTCAGTGCGATCTGATGGCGAGCTGCATTAATGTTGAAAACTCAAAGTCTGTGCCTCTGCTGGGACAGGCTACGGGACTTTCAAACTCTGATGTTTACATAGATGCTGAAATTGTTGAGTTTTTTTAAAAAAGGTGGGCATCTCATAATATCAACACTTCTGGGCATTTTGGACATTCTTTAAAATTTAATCACCGCTTTTTCAAATGTATAAAGAACCAATTTTTAAACATGAAAAATCTAAAACTTTATTGAATGCTATGCTTGTGAGTGGTTGATTGTAATAAGGTATTAGAAGGTATATTATGTCAACTTCTATTATCTACGGAAACTTACACACAATCAATCATAAAAATTGGATTGAAAGTGGAAGTTGGCGAGCCCACATCATGGGTTCTTATTCTCTTGCGAGTCTCTACACTAACTAAACAACAAGAAAACTAACTAAATAGAAGAACTGGAAAACTAAAGTGTCCTCAGTCTAGATCAAATCAGCATCTGCCACGAATAACATCCATCTGCTGCAACAAACTCTCTCTGGGCTGCTGAAGTAGTCTGCATAGAATTCCCAAACAGCGTTTTCTGACGTTTCAGGTATTCCAAGGAGGACATTCTCTAGATCCATCTCAGTAGACAGCAAGAACACCCTTCACTTGTTGGAAAGTATTCCAAAAGCATATTCCACATACAGATGGACTGTTGCCAACCGGTAGTTGAAGATACGTTTTCTGTAATCCAAATTGCATCTTGGCAGGGGCCGCATTGCATGAGGTGACAACGCAAACCCTTTACGCAGTCACGATCACAAATGGAGCCAGTAGTTCAGCCAATTGGCGCAGTCTTCTGGGCTCTGGAAGGGCGAGCTGGTTGGTGTGAAGCTGTTCACCCAATTTAGAAGCACAGAATATGTGGGCATCAGAATTACTTCTATAGGCCCTGACATCCACAATTAGAAACCGGTGAGCCAAGGCCAACAGTAGCACAAAAAATATTGCTTATAATTGAAGTAAGTGTTTGCCATCCATCACCTGATGCAATTTTAAAATTCTGCAGATTGTTCAAAGCCCTCAGTGATAATGTCAATCTTTCCCCTTGGGTTCCAGCATCATAGTCCCTCAGAGTCGCTGCCACATGACTTGACAAGTGTGTTGGACGATCTGTGATATCTCCAGCCGGAACTCAAAAGCAAAAGTGATGCAAAAGTGTCACCAGAAATGGAATGGACTTGGTCTTTAGACACAAATCAACAATAAGGTAGTAAAGGTGCAAACAAGATGTCTGGCCAACAAAGGGTGAATGGTTTATCATATGGGTTCTTACCTTAGGATGATGATGATCCTTTCCTTAAGTGCTGTGCCTTATATTGGTGTCTCGAACTGTGAGGCCCGGATGCAGAGACGTTAGCAAAAGTAGGCACTGATATACTACAGAAGCATTTGAACTTCTCTGGGTGCTGTTGCAGGATGGAGTTCAGGGTCTGGAAGTGGCCCCTCCCGTTCCTGCTCATTTCTTCGTCCAGCATAGGTGACTGCTGTTTGTAATGCCGAAAAAGAAGCCAGTACAGGAAAACCACATCTGCAGGTGTTTCCGTCATGGTGAACTGGAAGAAGTTGCCATAAGTCAAGCAGTAAAAATGGTGCAGGAGTGATAATGTGACATTTCTATGGGTGTTACTAGTCATTTGAATGCCCCCTAAGGTTGTCATGTCACTTTTAGGATACAGTGAACACTGTAAAAACAACACCCCCAAAAAACATAGTATTTTTTTTATTTCACCCCACAAATCTTTTTTTCTCGTTTTCCAGTACAAGATATGGCAAATTAAATAGTGCATTAAAAGTAGTTGTCCAAGAAAAAAAACCCATATAGCTATGTGAACAGAAAATGAAAAAGGTTGTGACTCTTGGAAGACGGGAAGGAAAAAATGAAAATACAAAAATAACCATTTGTCCTGTCCATAAGGGGTTAAACTTGTAAGGGTGACTGTTTCATCCTCAGCTATTAAGACAATGGCTATGATATACCGTTAGGAAATCCTGGCCTATTTAATAAGGTGTGTACTTTCCAATGACATTTATATTTCTGATTATTTAAAATAAAGTTTTCTTTTGAAAGTTCCTTCTGCCGCCTTCTTGTGTGTATAATTAGTTTTAGATATATTGTTTACCAGATTTTAGCATTGTGGTACATAATGGTTGTTCTGAATTCCATTTGTCAGAAATGTATAGAGAAAAATAAGATTGCTGTCAACTATATACTCCCAAGACAAGGCTCTTTATCTTAATCATTTCATAGAGACAAGATTGTCAGGATAATAAATTAGACAACAGTGTTCAATCTATTCACCCAGTGTTCGTGGTGGAACATTAATATTTTATTTGCTTTAATATTTTCCATGTGATGCATCACGCACGTGAAGTGTAAGTGGATTTGACGACTCTCCAGGGTTGACTTGACAACCAGAGGGAAACAAAATCCTGTATTATCCTTCTTTTATTTTCTACTCAATACACTAAATTACTTTCCAATTTGAAGCTGTCATGCATAGCAAGCAGAATTATTCAAAGTAATAACGGGTGACTAGACTAGTCAGCTGTCTTTACTGTGCCAGATTAATTGTATGTGATATATGTACCAGCTGGAAGAATAGGACACCTTTAAAGTAAGTATAAAACTTTTTTCTGTGTTGTTTGAGCCAGTTTTGTTCTGACATTATGCCTGGTACATTATATAGTATAACTAATTAAACTTCTTGTCACTGGAATATTCATTTTCTGAATATTCACTAATGATATGGACAATATTAAAGAGGACCTTTCACCCTTCCTAACATGCCAGTTTTAATAGTTTATTGCGTACCCCATGTAATAAAAATTGTGGAGCATGTATTCTTATGGCTCTGTGTTGTGCCATTTCTTTATTATTTCTATTAGAGGTTATGAATGAATTTCTAGCAGTCTGCAGTAAGGATACAGAGGGGTGGTAACTAGCGATGAGTGAACCCAAACTGCAAACCCTGAAGTTCGGGTTCGGTGTTCGGGTGATTTTATTATCTTCCGTTATAACATGGTTATATCGGAAAATAATAGCATTCGTAAGACAGAATGCAAAACAATATGGCCATTTACTGGTTAAAAAAAACAACAAAACCTCGCCTCATCAAGTCTCTTATATATGTATTCAGTAGGACCTGCCAAAGGACCTGTGATGTGTGAGATGACGTCACTGTGCTTACCATGTGGCAGGTACACAACCCCAACTGGTTACCACCCCTTTGTACCCTTACTGCAGACTGCTAGTAATTCATTCATAACTTCTAGTAGAAATAATAAAGGAATGGCACATCATAGAGACATAAGAATAGATGCTCCAGAATTGTTATTACATGGGGAATGCATGAAACTAAATCATGTCAGGAGAGGTAACAGGTCCTCTTTAAATAACCTACAAATACGGTATATCAACTTGGCACCATGTTTTGTCTACCTTACAATACTTTTGCATGAAATGTATTCGATTATAAGAGCCCGTTATGTTTTAATTTAAAAGGTCTGTCCCACAAAAATAATCCCCATTTTCAAAGCAGCACCTGGATTTGAATACTTCTTTATTTGCATGTAATAAAACATGTAGTATAGCTACTGAGTTCTTAAATAGAATGTATTTGTATAACGTCACCTGCAGTTTTTCTTTACGTTGCTTCTCTGTCTACCACACTGAGGTGGACACACATGCTCAGTTCTATCCTTCAACTGTCACATTCTGTGCCAGTTACAGGACACACCGCCTGAGCTGCCAGCTTAAAATAAATCTCCAATTGGAGCAATGAATGAAGAGATCTGTAGGATCACGTAAGGTACAATGGTGGTTGTAGCTTCGGTAGAAAGAGATTGGTGTGTACTATATGATGTCTAATTTTCATTCTTTGCATTAATCATGTGATAAAGGGCCATTTCCATGGCAAAGCTGTGTGCATCTAACTAACCTGCATGACAGTGCACAGAGCCCCTAGGGTGGATTTATAGACCCTTGGTGTGCTGCCATATAGGCAGAGCTGCTGTCAGTACAAAAAAAGGTCTGGAAGATGCTTTGAATTTACATCTCATATAGTTTCTTTCACACAGTACATTTAACCCATAATATAAATTAATATAGCAAAATGGCATCTACAAGAACTACAGATTGTCTCACAAAGTACCGTAGTTCTGTACCTCAGCTTATGCCTACAAAGAAATGAAAAAAAAGGTTAGGACTAGAGATGAGCGAGCACTAAAATGCTCGGGTGCTCGTTATTCGAGTTGAATTTTTCCCGATGCTCGGGTGCTCGTTTCGAATTGCTCGGGTGCTCGTTTCGAATAACAAACCCCATTGAAGTCAATGGGAGACTCGAGCATTTTTTGCAGGGGACCAAGGCTCTGCCTAGGGAAGGCTGGGTGAAAACCTGGAAACCTCAGAAAATGATGGAAACACCACGGAAATGGACAGGAAACAGAAGGGGCAGCATGCATGGATGCCTCTGAGGCTGCCTAATCCCACCATTACCCCAAATTCTCAGGCAACAACCTGGTGGTGACCCTTAAGGCAATTGTGCTCACCCAGACCATAAAAATTTATCGTGGCCCTGTATGGCTGTGACTACAGAGTGACCGAGTTACAGTGCAGGAGCAGGTGAAGCACATAAAAATTTATCGAGGTCCTGTATAGCTGTGACTACAGAGTGACCGAGTTATAGTGCAGGAGCAGGCGAAGCACATAAAAATTTAGCGTGACCCTGTATGGCTGTGACTACAGAGTGACTGAGTTACAGTGCAGGAGCAGGCGAAGCACATAAAAATTTATTGTGGCCCTGAATGGCTGTGACTACAGAGTGACCAAGTTACAGTGCAGGAGCAGGCCAAGCACATAAAAATTTATCGAGGCCCTGTATGGCTGTGACTACAGAGTGACCGAGTTACAGTGCAGGAGCAGGCGAAGCACATAAAAAATTACAGTGACCCTGTATGGCTGTGACTACAGTCATGGCCAAAAGTTTTGAGAATGACACAAATATTATATTTTCACATGATCTGCTGCCCTCTGGTTTTTATGTGTGTTTGTCAGATGCTTTTATCACATACAGAAATATAATTGCAATCATATTATGAGTAACAAAAGCTTATATTGACAGTTAGAATGAGTTAATGCAGCAAGTCAATATTTGCAGTGTTGACCCTTCTTCTTCAGGACCTCTGCAATTCTCCCTGGCATGCTCTCAATCAACTTCTGGACCAAATCCTGACTGATAGCAGTCCATTCTTGCACAATCAATGCTTGCATTTTGTCAGAATTTGTAGGTTTTTGTTTGTCCACCCGTCTCTTGATGATTGACCACAAATTCTCAATGGGATTAAGATCTGGGGAGTTTCCAGGCCATGGACCCAAAATCTCTATGTTTTGTTCCCTGAGCCATTTAGTTATCACCTTTGCTTTATGGCAAGGTGCTCCATCATGCTGGAAAAGGCTTTGTTGATCGCCAAACTGCTCTTGGACGGTTGGGAGAAGTTGCTCTCGGAGGACATTCTGGTACCATTCTTTATTCATGGCTGTGTTTTTAGGCAAGACTGTGAGAGAGCCGATTCCCTTGGCTGAGAAGCAACCCCACAGATGAATGGTTTCAGGATGCTTTACAGCTGGCATGAGACAAGACTGGTGGTAGCGCTCACCTCGTCTTCTCCGAATAAGCTGTTTTCCAGATGTCCCAAACAATCGAAAAGGGGATTCATCAGAGAAAATGACTTTACCCCAGTCCTCAGCAGTCCACTCCCTGTACCTTTTGCAGAATATCAGTCTGTCCCTGATGTTTTTTCTGGAGAGAAGTGGCTTCTTTGCTGCCCTCCTTGAGACCAGGCCTTGCTCCAAGAGTCTCCGCCTCACAGTGTGTGCAGATGCACTCACATCTGCCTGCTGCCATTCCTGAGCAAGCTCTGCACTGCTGGTAGCCCGATCCCGCAGCTGAAACACTTTTAAGAGATGGTCCTGGCTCTTGCTGGTCTTCCTTGGGCGCCCTGGAGCCTTTTTGGCAACAATGGAACCTCTCTCCTTGAAGTTCTTGATGATGCGATAGATTGTTGACTGAGGTGCAATCTTTCTAGCTGTGATACTCTTCCCTGTTAGGACATTTTTGTGCAGTGCAATGATGACTGCACGTGTTTCTTTAGAGATAACCATGGTTAACAGAAGAGAAACAATGATGCAAAGCACCAGCCTCCTTTTAAGGTGTCCAGTGGTGTCATTCTTACTTAATCATGACAGATTGATCTCCAGCCCTGTCCTCATCAACACCCACACCTGTGTTAATGGAGCAATCACTGAAACGATGTTAGCTAGTCCTTTTAAAACAGGGCTGCAATGATGTTGAAATGTGTTTTGGGGGATAAAGTTCATTTTCTAGGCAAATATTGACTTTGCAAGTAATTGATGTTAAGCTGATCACTCTTTGTAACATTCTGGAGTATATGCAAATTGCCATTATAAAAACTGAAGCAGTAGACTTTGTAAAAATTAATATTTGTATCATTCTAAACTCAACTTGTGGCCATGACTGTACAGAGTGACCGAGTTACAGTGCAGGAGCAGGCGACGCACATAAAAATTTAGTGTGACCCTGTATGGCTGTGACTACAGAGTGACCGAGTTACAGTGCAGGAACAGGTGTAGCACATAAAAATTTACAGTGGCCCTCTATGGCTGTGACTACAGAGTGACCGAGTTACAGTGCAGGAGCAGGCGAAGCACATAAAAATTTATTGTGGCCCTGTATGGCTATGACTACAGAGTGACCGAGTTACAGTGCAGGAGCAGGCGAAGCACATAAAAATTAAGCGTGACCCTGTATGGCTGTGACTATAGAGTGACCGAGTTACAGTGCAGGAGCAGGCGACGCACATAAAAATTTATCGTGGCCCTGTATGGCTGTGACTACAGAGTGACCGAGTTACAGTGCAGGAGCAGGCGAAGCACATAAAAATTTATCGTGGCCCTGTATGGCTGTGACTACAGAGTGACCGAGTTACAGTGCAGGAGCAGGCGAAGCACATAAAAATTTATCGTGGCCCTGTATGGCTGTGACTACAGAGTGACCGAGTTACAGTGCAGGAGCAGGCGAAGCACATAAAAAATTTATCGTGACCCTGTATGGCTGTGACTACAGAGTGACCGAGTTACAGTGCAGGAGCAGGCGAAGCACATAAAAATTTAGCGTGACCCTGTATGGCTGTGACTACAGAGTGACCGAGTTACAGTGCAGGAGCAGGCGAAGCACATAAAAATTTTATCGTGGCCCTGTATGGCTGTGACTACAGAGTGACCGAGTTACAGTGCAGGAGCAGGCGAAGCACATAAAAATTTATCGTGGCCCTGTATGGCTGTGACTACAGAGTGACCGAGTTACAGTGCAGGAGCAGGCGAAGCACATATAAAATTTAGCGTGACCCTGTAATGGCTGTGACTAAGAGTGACCGAGTTACAGTGCAGGAGCAGCGAAGCACATAAATTTAGCGTGACCCCTGTATGGCTGTGACTACAGAGTGACCGAGTTACAGTGCAGGAGCAGGCGAAGCACATAAAAATTTAGCGTGACCCTGTATGGCTGTGACTACAGAGTGACCGAGTTACAGTGCAGGAGCAGGAGAAGCACATAAAAATTTATCGAGGCCCTGTATGGCTGTGACTACAGAGTGACCGAGTTACAGTGCAGGAGCAGGCGAAGCACATAAAAATTTATCGAGGCCCTGTATGGCTGTGACTACAGAGTGACCGAGTTACAGTGCGGAGCAGGCGAAGCACATAAAAAATTTAGCGTGACCCTGTATGGCTGTGACTACAGAGTGACCGAGTTACAGTGCAGGAGCAGGCGAAGCACATAAAAATTTAGCGTGAACCCTGTATGGCTGTGACTACAGAGTGACCGAGTTACAGTGCAGGAGCAGGCGAAGCACATAAAAATTTAGCGTGACCCTGTATGGCTGTGACTACAGAGTGACCGAGTTACAGTGCAGGAGCAGGCGAAGCACATAAAAATTTATCGTGGCCCTGTATGGCTGTGACTACAGAGTGACCGAGTTACAGTGCAGGAGCAGGCGAAGCACATAAAAATTTAGCGTGACCCTGTATGGCTGTGACTACAGAGTGACCGAGTTACAGTGCAGGAGCAGGCGAAGCACATAAAAATTTATCGTGGCCCTGTATGGCTGTGACTACAGAGTGACCGAGTTACAGTGCAGGAGCAGGCGAAGCACATAAAAATTTATCGAGTGACCCTGTATGGCTGTGACTACAGAGTGACCGAGTTACAGTGCAGGAGCAGGCGAAGCACATAAAAATTTATCGAGGCCCTGTATGGCTGTGACTACAGAGTGACCGAGTTACAGTGCAGGAGCAGGCGAAGCACATAAAAATTTATCGTGGCCCTGTATGGCTGTGACTACAGAGTGACCGAGTTACAGTGCAGGAGCAGGCGAAGCACATAAAAATTTATCGTGGCCCTGTATGGCTGTGACTACAGAGTGACCGAGTTACAGTGCAGGAGCAGGCGAAGCACATAAAAATTTATCGTGGCCCTGTATGGCTGTGACTACAGAGTGACCGAGTTACAGTGCAGGAGCAGGCGAAGCACATAAAAATTTATCGTGGCCCTGTATGGCTGTGACTACAGAGTGACCGAGTTACAGTGCAGGAGCAGGCGAAGCACATAAAAATTTATCGAGGCCCTGTATGGCTGTGACTACAGAGTGACCGAGTTACAGTGCAGGAGCAGGCGAAGCACATAAAAATTTAGCGTGACCCTGTATGGCTGTGACTACAGAGTGACCGAGTTACAGTGCAGGAGCAGGCGAAGCACATAAAAATTTATCGTGGCCCTGTATGGCTGTGACTACAGAGTGACCGAGTTACAGTGCAGGAGCAGGCGAAGCACATAAAAATTTATCGTGACCCTGTATGGCTGTGACTACAGAGTGACCGAGTTACAGTGCAGGAGCAGGCGAAGCACATAAAAATTTAGCGTGACCCTGTATGGCTGTGACTACAGAGTGACCGAGTTACAGTGCAGGAGCAGGCGAAGCACATAAAAATTTATCGTGGCCCTGTATGGCTGTGACTACAGAGTGACCGAGTTACAGTGCAGGAGCAGGCGAAGCACATAAAAATTTATCGTGGCCCTGTATGGCTGTGACTACAGAGTGACCGAGTTACAGTGCAGGAGCAGGCGAAGCACATAAAAATTTATCGAGGCCCTGTATGGCTGTGACTACAGAGTGACCGAGTTACAGTGCAGGAGCAGGCGAAGCACATAAAAATTTATCGTGGCCCTGTATGGCTGTGACTACAGAGTGACCGAGTTACAGTGCAGGAGCAGGCGAAGCACATAAAAATTTATCGAGGCCCTGTATGGCTGTGACTACAGAGTGACCGAGTTACAGTGCAGGAGCAGGCGAAGCACATAAAAATTTATCGAGGCCCTGTATGGCTGTGACTACAGAGTGACCGAGTTACAGTGCAGGAGCAGGCGAAGCACATAAAAATTTAGCGTGACCCTGTATGGCTGTGACTACAGAGTGACCGAGTTACAGTGCAGGAGCAGGCGAAGCACATAAAAATTTATCGAGGCCCTGTATGGCTGTGACTACAGAGTGACCGAGTTACAGTGCAGGAGCAGGCGAAGCACATAAAAATTTATCGTGACCCTGTATGGCTGTGACTACAGAGTGACCGAGTTACAGTGCAGGAGCAGGCGAAGCACATAAAAATTTATCGAGGCCCTGTATGGCTGTGACTACAGAGTGACCGAGTTACAGTGCAGGAGCAGGCGAAGCACATAAAAATTTAGCGTGACCCTGTATGGCTGTGACTACAGAGTGACCGAGTTACAGTGCAGGAGCAGGCGAAGCACATAAAAATTTATCGTGGCCCTGTATGGCTGTGACTACAGAGTGACCGAGTTACAGTGCAGGAGCAGGCGAAGCACATAAAAATTTATCGTGGCCCTGTATGGCTGTGACTACAGAGTGACCGAGTTACAGTGCAGGAGCAGGCGAAGCACATAAAAATTTATCGTGGCCCTGTATGGCTGTGACTACAGAGTGACCGAGTTACAGTGCAGGAGCAGGCGAAGCACATAAAAATTTATCGAGGCCCTGTATGGCTGTGACTACAGAGTGACCGAGTTACAGTGCAGGAGCAGGCGAAGCACATAAAAATTTAGCGTGACCCTGTATGGCTGTGACTACAGAGTGACCGAGTTACAGTGCAGGAGCAGGCGAAGCACATAAAAATTTATCGAGGCCCTGTATGGCTGTGACTACAGAGTGACCGAGTTACAGTGCAGGAGCAGGCGAAGCACATAAAAATTTATCGAGGCCCTGTATATGGCTGTGACTACAGAGTGACCGAGTTACAGTGCAGGAGCAGGCGAAGCACATAAAAATTTAGCGTGACCCTGTATGGCTGTGACTACAGAGTGACCGAGTTACAGTGCAGGAGCAGGCGAAGCACATAAAAATTTATCGAGGCCCTGTATGGCTGTGACTACAGAGTGACCGAGTTACAGTGCAGGAGCAGGCGAAGCACATAAAAATTTAGCGTGACCCTGTATGGCTGTGACTACAGAGTGACCGAGTTACAGTGCAGGAGCAGCAGGCGAAGCACATAAAAATTTATCGAGGCCCTGTATGGCTGTGACTACAGAGTGACCGAGTTACAGTGCAGGAGCAGGCGAAGCACATAAAAATTTAGCGTGACCCTGTATGGCTGTGACTACAGAGTGACCGAGTTACAGTGCAGGAGCAGGCGAAGCACATAAAAATTTATCGTGGCCCTGTATGGCTGTGACTACAGAGTGACCGAGTTACAGTGCAGGAGCAGGCGAAGCACATAAAAATTTATCGTGGCCCTGTATGGCTGTGACTACAGAGTGACCGAGTTACAGTGCAGGAGCAGGCGAAGCACATAAAAA
>ONZH01000347.1:0-29205 GCA_900303285.1 Rhinella marina
CATCTAACTTGGTCACTTGTTGGTGTCACTGCTATGCTGTGTCAGGCTTATGCCTGCATCGTGTGGCTGGGGAGAGGAGAGCAGTGCCAGCATGGGCATGGGTGATGGACCTTCGTTGCACCTAGTTGGGTGCTTCCCTAACATGTGATGGGCATGTGCCTCGCCTTTCTTGGTTTGGGTGAGCACAATTGCCATGAGGGTAACCACCAGGCTGTTGCAGGAGAATTTGGGGTAATGGTAATGGTGCTGTTTCCTGTCCATTTCCGTGGTGTTTCCATCATTTTCTGATGTTTCCAGGTTTTCACCCAGCCTTCCCTAGGCAGAGCCTTGGTCCCCTGCAAAAAATGCTCGAGTCTCCCATTGACTTCAATGGGGTTCGTTACTCGAAACGAGCACCCGAGCATCGGGAAAAGTTTGTTTCGAATAACGAGCACCCGAGCATTTTAGTGCTCGCTCATCTCTAATAATTACTCATAAAGAAGTAAATAATCCATTCACTATGGTTAAACCTTTGAATCACATCCCTAGATATCCATTCACATCGGATTCTACTTTAACTTTGACCTCTTTTCTTCTGCTTTCAGCCATGTGTAAATGCGGGCATGTGATGCAGATTTAGTGTGAAATACAAGCCGTGCTTTGTGAGAAGGTTTTACAGCCTGTCAAGGTTTATTACTGTATTAGCTTGCAAAGATCTGGCTTTCGCTTCACACTGTACATGCCTTTATTGTTTGATTTGAAGAAACGGCTCTGAACGCAAGCAAAAGTATTTATACACTGTATGACCATTTTCACAATTTTAAAATAAGCTATCATGTAAATTCCTCTAGCTAGAACCATTGACTACATCAGGGGTGCACAACCTGTGGCCCGGGGGCCACATGCGGCCTTTCATAGCATTCTATGCGGCCCCCAACCATCTGGAGGCTGACATGTATGTCTATGTCTTGTGGCTGCTCACATGTATTTTTCATGTATTCTCCCATTAGATGGGAGTCCTGGAACTATAACTAGACATTAATGGTATATACTGTATGTTCAATATGCCATAAATACAGTATTTTAGTTCTTAATATCCCTTTAAATTTTATTTTCGGCCCTCATCATTGTTTCATTCTGGCAATGTGGCCCCCAACCAGAAAACGTTGTGCACCCCTGGACTACATTCTCCGATGTGCTGTCTGGAATTGTCAGCAGTTTCTGTCCCTAATTTAGTATGTCTAGGCTCCCAGAAAAAACAAACAAACATTAGGGTTAGAGATGAGAAAACCAGTTGAGATTCGTTTCGGGTCTGGTTCGTTGAATTTTTGAATTTCCCTGAAAGTTGGTCTATAACCCCCTCTAGCCTCCTAGGACTTTTTAGGAAAACTTGTTATCTCTTTTCGTCTATTTTTTTATGATTTTTTTCCCCTCCCCAAGCTCTGGAACACAATAACAGCAATAGTAAATGATCTGAGTCTGAGTGACCCTAACATACATAGGTATGGGTAGATGCACATTTGACGGCGTTAACATACAGCATGTTTAAAAAGACACCGCACCGACAAGTCTCATGGTTTTTCATAGTCCAAAGCTTCCAAAAATTGTCCCTTATTCTCTAATCAGGGGCAGATGATGTTTAAATGCGGTGTTATGGGTTAAAATAAAAAAAGTGGCTTGGGTGGGACCAAGCATCCAAAAAATTATGCTTTGATAGGGTCGGAATGCCTGCCCATACAACATGCAGAAGTGTTGATTGTCAGAAGAAAAAAATGGCTCATTGTGAACGAGACTAACAAAATTCTCCCTTTTATTTGGAGCAGAAGCAATGCAATGTGGAAACGGTATCATACTGATTAGTGATGAGCGAACATGTTTGGCCGAATACACTATTCGGCCGAACATGGCGGCGCTTGTGACCATGTGCTCGAGCGCCATACTCAAGTCCCCTCCCCGCATGCTAATTAGCCAATTAGCGTGCGGGAAGGTACTGGCATTCACTGTAATGCCAGTAGCCATGTTAGCTACTGGCATTACAGTGATTGGCTGGCCGGGAACCGGCTCATACCGAGCCAGGGAGAGCTGCTGCAAGCAGGGACAGATAGAGTAGGGACAGAAGAACGCTAGGCAGGGATAGAACTTGCTCAGAAAGACACAAAAGCCCTTTTAAGGGCTATTATATCTTGCTGGCAAACATTTTTTTTATTTTGGGGGTGTTAAAAATAGCGCTAGGTGGCCTGCTATTAACGCCACCTGTGCAGCTGCTGCATGCTGTATGGTACTCTCTGTATACTATATACCTGACATCCTTTGCTATTATTTCTGCTGTTAAGCCCGCAGTACCTCTTTTGCGTCTCGCTGTATAACATTTTCGCAAGGAGGGACTTATAGTGTAGGGATAGGATTTGGCTAGGCAGGGCTAGTATTTCTGTTCAAAAGACACAACAGTCGATTGCTATATCTGGCTACATTTTTTTTTCTTTACAGGCAAAAAGAACGCAAGTGTGCCTGACACTACCAGCACGTGCACAGCGTGTGTATTAGAACCTTTCAAAAGTCTATATACCTGACATCCGTTGGTATTTTTTCTATGGTTAATTTAGGCCGCAGTTCCTCATTTGCGTCTGCTATATAACATTGGCGCAAGGAGGGACTTATACTGTAGGGATAAGATTTGGCTAGGCAGGGCTAGTAGTTCTGTTCAAAAGACACAAAAGTCCATTGTTAAATGTGGCTGCATTTGTTTTTTTCTTTTGGGGCAAAAAGAACGCAAGTGTGTCTGAGACTACCACTACGTGCACAGCGTGTGTATTAGAACCTTTCAAAAGTCTATATTCCTGATATCTGTTGCTATTTTTTCTACCGTTAATTTAGGCCACAGTTCCTCATTTTCGTCTGCTATATAACATTTGCGCAAGGAGGGACTTATACTGTAGGGATAAGATTTGGCTAGGCAGGGCTAGTACTTCTGTTCAAAAGACACAAAAGTCCATTGTTAAATGTGGCTGCATTTTTTTTTCTTTTGGGGCAAAAAGAATGCAAGTGTGCCTGACACTACTACTACGTGCACAGCGTGTGTATTAGAACCTTTCAAACGTCTATATACCTAACATCCGTTGGTATTTTTTCTACCATTAATTTAGGCCGCAGTTCCTCATTTGCGTCTGCTATATAACATTTGCGCAAAGAGGGAGTTATACTGTAGGGATAAGATTTGGCTAGGCAGGGCTAGTAGTTCTGTTCAAAAGACACAAAAGTCCATTGTTAAATCTGGCTGCATTTTTTTTTCTTTTGGGACAAAAAGAACGCAAGTGTGCCTGACACTAATACCACGTGCACAGAGTATGCATTAGAACCATTCTGTAGTCTATATACCTGCCATCCGTTGCTATTTTTTCCACCGTTAATTAAGACCACAGTTCCTCATTTGCGTCTGCTGTCTAACATTTGTGCAAGGAGGGACATATAGTGTAGGGATAGGATTTGGCTAGGCAGGGCTGGTAGTTCTGTTCAAAAGACAAAAAAGTCCATTGTTATATCTGGCTGCAATATATTATTTTTGTGATGGGTTAAAAATTGCACAATGTTGCCTGACCTTAACACCACCTTTTCAGCGTCTGCTGTCTAACATTTGTGTATCCCAAATAACAAAAATCCGGTGGATTTTTTTCTGCAGCTATTGAAGGCGACATTACTAATGTCGCCGTGATTAGCGTCAGAAAGAAACGTCATGTACATAGGAGAAACATACATTGTCCTGCACATGTAATGTCACCGTGATTAGCGGCAGAAAGAAACACAATAAATGTCAGGTATATAGGAGAAATATACATTGTCCTGCACACGCTGAGCAGCTGGTGTTAAGATAAGGAAAACTTGCGCAAATTTTGACCATCAAGAATAACAATATTGCAGCCAGATATAACAAAAGTCCTTAAAGGGGTTCTCCGGGAATTTAGAAAATGAAAATACTTAAAGATTACTTCATTATAAACATATTCTCAAATACCTTTCATTAGTTATAATGGCTCGTTTTGTCTGGGGAGCAATCATTAGGAGAAACAAAATGGCCGCTGTCCCATTAGTTCACACAAAACCTGTCCTAATCACACAGCAGACTTCACAATACTGAGCTAAAGAT
This sequence comes from Rhinella marina, assembly GCA_900303285.1. Classification (NCBI taxonomy): domain Eukaryota; kingdom Metazoa; phylum Chordata; class Amphibia; order Anura; family Bufonidae; genus Rhinella; species Rhinella marina. The sequence goes on from ONZH01000347.1 coordinate 4,121, forward strand.
CTGCCTCATCCTCTTCTCTGCTCTACTTGTCAGGGATTATGATCCTGAATACAGATGATAAAACATTCAGCTGAATCTCTGGGGAATTTAGTTTATGAAGAAACATGAAGTACAGAGAGGACGGACAGGACAGACTGTGGTAATGTGTTGCTGTGGTAATGACTGCATACAAGTGCTGCTGCTCATAAGCCACACCCCCAACATCCTCTCATGTCTCCTCATCTTCTCCATTCCTACAGAGATTCATCTGTATTCAGGAACATAATCCCTGACAAGCAGAGCAGAGAGCAGGCTGAAGCAGCTTCATAGCACAGAGTTGTGAAGTAACTTGTCCTGCTGTGTGATTAGGACAGGTTCTGTGTGTACTAATGGGACAGCGGCCATTTTATTTCTTCTAATGATTGCTCCCTAGACAAAACGAGCCATTATAACTAATGAAAGGTATTTATGAATATATTTATTATAAAATAATATTTAAGTATTTTCATTTTTTTTAATTCCTGGAGAACCCCTTTAAAAGGACTTTGGGGTCTTTTCAACAGAACAACTAGCCCTGCCTAGCCAAATCCTATCCCTACACTATCGGTGCCTGATTGCGCAAACGTTATACATTATATGAATAACGGCAGAAAAAATACACTGGATGTCAGGTATTTAGGATACAGAAAGGTTATACTGCACATGCAGCACAGGTATGTGTCATTACCTGCGCTGCGTCTGCTGCATAACGTTTGCTCATTCGGTGAAATTTTTCTGCTCATACACTAAAAAAAATCTGCGCAACTGTACTTTTGACAAACTTGCATATATACCATTTAGCATGCGCAAGGCGAGCAGCAAGGGACAGGGAAGTGGGCGTGCTGCTGATGGTGCACGGTTGGCGCGGTGAAACAGCGCCTGCTGGCAGAGCACAAGAAACAAAGTCATCCAAAACTCCTAGCTTTATGTCTCAGTTTGGAGGGTGGCGCAAGACAGGTTCTTGTTAGGAGAAGGACCAGAGTGATATTAATTTTTTTGGTTAAAAAATTAGGGGTGAGGGCCTGCTGATGAACCTCTTAAATATTTAAAGGCGAGGCAGCTTTATAAGCAGTTTGATATGATGGAGATGGCGTAGAGCCCCAGTTTGTGCCACGAGTCCAGCTTAGACACCCAATAATTATAAGGCACAGAGGGATCGCTGAGGATGTTGACATTGTCAGCTAGGTACTCCTTTACCATTTTACAAAACTTTTTCCTGTTGTAACACGTTGTAACACTAGGCCGCTTATCAGAACCTTTTCCACATGCAGCGCGGTCCGTCTTTATTGTGAGCAGGTAGAGTTCCAGCGCGTGCTCAGGTTGCACAGCAGTCAGTGAGCTGGCAAGTGTAAGCGCTGCTGCAGCGTTGCCATACCGGCGGAAGCTGTAGGTGACTTTCGGAAATGGGCACCTTCACCAGCAGCTCAGGCAAAAAAAAGTGTAGTTTTAAAGAAACCGCTGAACCACTAAGTTGAAGCAGTTGTTTGGCCTTAGGGAGACTCCTGTTCGTCCTTCCTGTTGGAGGAACAGGTAGACTCATTCCTGTCATTAGTTCCAGGGTCCTATAGGGTCAGTTTGGTTTAGGTTCCTGTGTATGAACTTGCCTACCTTTGAGGCCTGTTCATACAGGTAGTCAATCAGGATTAGAGTCATGGTTTCCTTTAAGAGGTGTCCATCTACCTTCCTTAGTTTCCAGGCCTAACCTTCTTTCCCTCCTACGCTCTGTGTGGTTTTCCCCCCACACTTGAGCGTGACAGTATGTGTATGAGCTTGCTGAGCTCCAAAGCCGCCACCAAGTTGCAGTCGTTATCAGACACAACCACACCTGGTTGTAGGTTGAGTGGCGAGAGCCACAGCTCAGCCTAGTCCCTTATACCCTGCCACAGCACTGGCAGTGTGTTTGTCACCTAAGCAAATAAGTTTCAGCACAGCCTGTTGCCGCTTCCCCACCGCTGTGCTAAACTGCTTCCAGCTACTGACTGAAGTCTGACTGGTGCTGGAAGATGAGAATTCCTAGATGGAAGTGGTGGAGGAGAAGGAGGGGTTGCAACTGCTAATGTAGGTGGTGGCTGAAATCCAGATGGAAGTAGGGCCCGCAATCCTTTGTGTCGGTAGCACCTGTGCCATCCCAGGGTACGACTCGCTCCCAGCCTCCACAACGTTCACCCAGTGTGCCGTCAGGGAAATGTAGCATCCCTGGCCAGAAGCACTTGTCCATGTGTCAGTCGTTAAGTGGACCTTCCCAGTAACTGCATTGGTCAGGGCACGGGTAATGTTACGGGACAAATGCTGTTGTAAGGCGGTGAGGGCACACGGGCAAAAATAGTGGCGGCTAGGTACTGAGTAATGAGGGACAGCCACCGCCATCAGACTGCGAAAAGCCTCAGTGTCCACAAGCAATATTTTCAGTGCCAGCAATTTGTAAAGGTGTGCATTTAGTGTTATGGCCTGTGGGTGGGTGGCTGGGTATTTGTGCTTTTGTTCAAAGGCCTGGGGTATGGACATCTGTACGCTGCACTGGGACACAAAAGTGGATGTGTTCGCTGATGGTGCTTGCGAGGGTCCAGGTGCAGGGGGGAGGCATCTGGGCCTGCGTCTTGGCTACCACTTAACACAGGGAAGAGGAGGCAGTGTTGTGACCCGTAGACACCGATTGTGGATCCAGACGTTTGGCCCACCTATTAGGGTGCTTTGCTGCCATGAAGATCATGCTGGTGGTGGTCAGGTTGCTATTGTTCATGCCCCTGCTCATTTTGGTACGGCACAGGTTGCAAATGACAATTCTTTTATCATCCACACTTGTTGGTGTGGCCTGCCTTCTCCCTTTTGCCACCCCACCGCCTCTTACAGCCTGTTGCGCTGCTGCGCATCCCCTGCTCAAGTTGACGTTCAGTGCTGCTGACACTAAAAAACATTTGGGGTGAGGGTATGCTGCTGATCTGACCATCTAAAACATTAGAGGCGAGTGCCTGCTACTGAGCTGACCGTGTAAACCATTTGGGGCGAGTGCCTGCTGCTGATCTGACAGTGTAAAACATTAGGGGTGAGGGCGTGCTGCTACTTGCGCTTTACGTAAATATATTGTTTCCTAACAATATTTCCTCTAAAATCGATGTTGTCTTGGGTTTTGGGGGGGATTTTTGTCATTCCATAAAAGTGGCTTAATACTCGGACACCATCGTTAATAGCAGTGACTTTGGTGTCCAAGATGCATCCAGACATCCTCCCCATGCTGTTCCCTAACTATTTCAGAGGTGTTTCCACCATTTTCTCACGTTTCCCTATCAACCAGACACCCTCCCCTCTGCAGAGCAGGGGGTGCCTGGTTTTCTTCCATAGACTTCCATTATACTCGGGTGCTCGGCCTAGGACTCGAGCACCACCTAGTGTTCTGCCAGAGCAACCGAGCACACGAGCATCGGGGTGCTCGATCATCACTAGTACTGATATAATAGCATGTGGCTGCAATAGTAGCAGCAGCATGAGCAGCATAGCATGGAACATACAAGGCTGTCTATGGGTAGTAGTTGCAATAGTAGTAAGTAGTGAGAGTGGCTGCAAATGCTTTGCATTAAAGTGGTGGCAGCAGGGGAGTTACAGTGAGGGGCAGCAGCAGACGAAGCAGCAGTGGCTGCGGCAGCAGGCAAATGGTACATGTTGGCAGAAAGGCAGCAGCCTTATGGAAGATGATGGTCAGTAGGTCGCAGCGGTGGCATGATGTGACGGTGGCATGATGAAGGAGGTGGCAACAGCTGTACAGAATATGATGGTTGGCAAGTGACATTAGTGGCATGATGCAAGCTGCAGCAGCAGCTGTACAGAGTGTACAGGTCAACAGACATACAGTAGTGACATGATGCCGGAGGCAGCATCCACGTACAGAACATGATGGTTGGCTAGGTGCATGATGATCACCGTGGAACATGGAAAAACTGCTCCATCATTTTTGAGGAGACTGAAATGGTTGCTGCAGCTTCTGCTGCTCATAGCGGTGGGAGGGGCAAATAGGGGCCTCCACTTCAGACACACCTTGTGCAGATGCCTGCTGGCCATTAGCTGCAGCAAACTATGCACACAACATTTCCTGGTAATAAAGTAATTTGTCCTCCCTTTCTGTGAGAGGAAAAATTTCCCCCTTGAGGGTCTAAAAACATGGCTATCCAGTAATCATCATACTGCTTGATGCCAACGAACCACCTTTAATTGCGTAAGCCAGTGAATCTACAGGTCACCATTCTGGCCAGCGTGCCTAGAAGCCAGTTCTTTTCACCTCCGCCTCTCACTGAGCTGATTGGGTGTCATGTGCGGTGTCACCATCATCTTTCTACTCCAATTCTAACTCCTCTTCCTCCTCCTCAAGTGACCGCACCTTCTTCTCCTCCCCATGGGAGTTTCTCATTGTGGGTCCCCAACAGGTACAGGTCACCTGTTGTATAAGCATCATTGTCTCTTCAAAAATACATATGAGGGTGCTGAGGGACAACTGCAGCATGAACGACATGAGCTGTCACTGCTCAACCTGGAAACAACACATGCTCCCTGCTGAGGCGCTCTGGTGGATGACCAAATCGTTCATGGCTTTCTGCTTTTTGTACAGACGCTCGAGCATGTGCAATGTTGAATTCCAGTGAGTTGGAACGTTGAAGATTAAGCGATGTAACTGCATTCTGACGCTGCAAGTCCAGGAGAGCATTTCTCACCACGTGACAATGGCTGAAAGAGGCCTCCTGGATATTCCCAGCACCTTGTGCAAGCCAGTGCTTGCAAGGTCTATTCATCAGAATCAGCCAGAGGAGGGTGAAAATGTGGGTATTGATGCAGTAATCATGTATCTATGCTGCTTAATTAAATTGAACCGTATGGAAATCAAATATATGTAAACTGACGACTGAGGCTTGATATTCGATTTTACATTAATACACAAAGGTAGATTGCTGCTATATCACATATATATGCTGCTTAATTAAATTGAACCCCACAAAGAAAATAATAAATTGCAACCGTGTGGAAACTGAATAAACAGAAATGGACGATTGAGGCTTGATACTCAATTTCACGTTAATACACACAGGTAGATTACTGCTACACCATGGGTATTGCTGCAGTAATCACGTATATATGATGCTTAATTAAATTAAACCCCAAATAAAAAAGGATTTCTGTGAAAATGGGGGGAAAAATGAAACTGTTTGCTTACAGGTAGCTACTTTTGAGGTCTACACTGCAGCACCTTCACTTCTGACACAGATCCCGTCTTCTCTCCCCCTGTCTATGAGCTGCCCTACTTGTCTCTATTCCATACAACACATACAATTCTTCTTTGGAATCCTAGCCATTCCCTTCACTCTCCCTGGCAATAAGCGTGATTGATTTCTGACTTCCCCTTACTCCCTGGCAGACACTGTCACACCCAACCACCCTTATTCACAACCCAGCACAGAATGGTGTTCTGCTCATTCTGCTAGGGCACCTCCTTGCCTGCTGCAGCATTGATTGGCTCATCCAGTCTGTCTGTAAGAGTGGGAGTCAATCAAGTCCTCCCCACTTCCTTTCAGGGTCATGTGACCCCTTCTTCTTCCTCCCTAGTGCTTTTTTTCCTGCTGACATGTGCACTATTATGGTGCAACCCACTGTTTTAGAGGATTCGTCCGAAATGAATCCGTAAAGATTCAGATTCATAGGTTCATTGAGAAAATTAATGATATACATTGATTATTTCACCTTAGCAGTGTCGGACTGGCCCACCAGAGTACCAGAGGATCCACTTGTGGCCCCAGACTCTTATACTATAGTGGGCTTTAAAGTTCCAGGAGAAAGAAAAAAACATTTTGTGTTGCCTTTAAGGCTAATCACTTGCCACTTAAGTCTATTTTATTTGTCAAAACCTGCAGTATTAGACTTTTTAATGATATTGTGGTTGGGCCCTGAGCAGTGTTCGACTGGGTAGTCTAGGGTCCACCGTATCGAAATATTCAAATATTACCTGCTCATACAGCAGCAAGACGCTTAAAAATGATTGATTATGAGGTCCTTTGAGGAGGCAGGTCTCTGGGAAAGGAGCACACTGGCTGTCCTGCCTCTGTACCTACAGTATATGTCATCTCAGCCACATGTATATAAAAATAAACTGGGGAATTTCTTAAATATTCTGCTCAGTTTTTTATATGAACTTTGGCTGGTGTGAAAGAAATTATGTAGTTGATGAACAAAAATTGTGCTAAGTTGTATTTAATTATCAAATAGTCTCTATCTTCTTATTAATCTCCATTAGATTCCACGTTATGCTTAAAATAAAAATGAGTCACCATCACTTGATTTCTATAGGAAGTTAGCTAGCCCATGCGAAAAGAGGAACTTGGAAGAACTTGATATATTTGGGCATGGAATTTTCCAGATACATGAGTAATGCATTTGTGTCTGCGTGTCATTAGCCAATTTTGATTTGTTGTTTTAATATATACTTGTATGCTTGTGATTGGATATATTAAAATTGATGGCTAAAGAGGGGTGGCTAGATCTAATAAAATTGTACATGTACATCTAATAAAATTGGCTCTTTGGGCGTGACTGCACCAGAGAGAGAACCGTTTGACTAGCAAGCTGTCTGGATGTGCGATTCTTAGGCTGGCCGCATCCCCTGGCACCTGGGGACAACTTATTAACATACGTTGAATCCCACAGTCAACAGAGTGAAGTCTCCTAATTTGGGACTTGTCCTAAACTGCAGCGACATTTAATGGTGCCGAAACCCGGGAAATCCATCAGATATCCAAGGGGACGATCGTGGAAGAGCTTTGGTCATTATGGCAAAAGGGAACGGCATCTTCAAATACACAGGTAAGATACTTTGTTCTTACTGTGCCTTCCCAGTTGTCATGACCACTGTTCAGGTATTATCCTTTTGTTTAATCTTTGGGATTCTAAAGAAACAAACCTCCTTGTCTGTGGTTGAATAAATGTGTTGTCTGAAACCTAGGTTTAGAGTGATTGATTTTCTTTTGTGTGGTAAATGAGACTGATGAGTGTGAGAAATGTTATGTAAGTGTAAAAGAGATGCCGTGGTAGGAACTAGGAAGTGAGAGAAAACCAAGAGAGTAACAGTGCCTGCATGTATAGTTAGTGAGCTAAGTGCCCACCTCTCTGTGATATCCACAGGTACCCAAGATGCCCAATCTGCAGAGCTGTGTGTGAGCAGAGTTGGAAGCCCAGTCCAGGACTGGGGGGGAATTGGTCTTGCAGAGCTGTGTGTGAGCAGACTGGTTCAGCCTGCGGAGCTGTGTGTGTGAGTAGGCGGTGAGGCGAATCAGGGTTTTCATGTGTAGTGGAAGAAGGGGGATCCACTCTTCTTTGATGGGAACCAGGCAGTCAAAAACTCTGAAAGAGGGGCGCCCCTCAGGGAGGGAGGTGACTGCAGTGGATATCATAGAGAGACATTGTGAAGGAGGGGCAGTGAGAGATATAAACAGAATATTCAAGAGCGCAGACATGCTAAAAGATGGTTGTTTAAATCTGGAAGATGGTAGAGTATGTGAGAAGATGAAGAGGCTGGGAAAGCAGTGGTTATGTGAAAAGCAAAGATTGTATAAAGAGAATGATGGAGAAAGGATTGGAAAGTGAACATTTTATACAGAAGGGAATGGAAAGAGTTTATTATCATGAGTGTGAAAAAAAGAGGAAGTATAGGCTGCTGCTTTGATGAGACTGAATCTATACTGTCGTCTGTCTCTTGTGGGGTCCCCAGTGTCTTAAGTCATAGATGTACCAAAAGATTGTGTTTTAATGTTGCTTAGTCTCTGCAGAAGAGGAGAGTGAATTGAGAAGAATCAGATTATAAAAGGAAAGTATCTTGGCATTATTTGTTAATGTAGAATTGCAGTAGTCCCTTTTTCACATATTGTTTTGGCAGATGTGGTCTGATTGAAGCTGTAATGCAATATTTAGATAGATTTCTCTCTCACATTTACCCCAGTGTTCCAAAGTAGATGTATCAGTGTATACTGCTGTCATTGGTGATTTATCAGTGCATTCAATACTTGTTCTATACTAGAAACATCTTTAACGTTATAGACAGTGATAAAGTGAAGTTTAGATATATATGAGTATGTTTGTCTTCTGTCCCAGACAGGGGCGTAGCTATAGGGGGTGCAGAGGTAGCAGTCGCTACTGGGCCCAGGTGCCTGAGGGGGCCCCAAAGACCTATGTGCTGCGTAAGATAACACTGGTATTATAGAAAGTGCATGCTGGTCAAGTTACTCCTCTTGCTGGAGGGAAGGGGTTTGGTCATGAACTTGGCATGGCGGGTAGGGATGTCGTTTCAATTTTTGCCTCAGACAGCACAAAGGCTATGTGATCCCCTGCCACTGAGGGAAGAGGGGCCCAAGCTGAACTCTTGCACCATGGCCCATAAGGTTTTTAATTTGTTGGGTTAAAGAAAATCCATGTGGTAAAAGAGGAACTCATTCTTATATTTGGTATTGTGTACACACTAGTTTTCATTTTTTGCAAACTAAAGGTTTTATTTTACAGCCCGACTTAATGGACGTCAAAAAAGCCTGTTCTTTTTCCCAAATGTTTAACTTGGTGGTGATTGTGACTAATCTGTTTTTCAGGAGTGAAGAGAGAAAGACCGAGAGACCCCAACATATGTAGCAGACCATTTTCATTGATTCTGTGCTGAAAACTTTTCCATAGAGTCATGCGTATATGTTTTGAGTTTTTATTGGAGCTCCAGTGCATACTGTATTTGTTTGTGTGTCTGTGAAATGTGTGATGGGCCCTTGTTTTGTGTTGTACAGTGGGGAAAAAAAGTATTTAGTCAGCCACCAATTGTGCAAGTTCTCCCACTTAAAAAGATGAGAGAGGCCTGTAATTGACATCATAGGTAGACCTCAACTATGAGAGACAAAATGAAAAAACAAATCCAGAAAATCACATTGTCTGATTTTTAAAGAATTTATTTGCAAATTATGGTGGAAAATAAGTATTTGGTCACCTACAAACAAGCAAGATTTCTGGCTCTCACAGACCTGTAACTTCTTCTTTAAGAGGCTCCTCTGTCCTCCACTCATTACCTGTAGTAATGGCACCTGTTTGAACTTGTTATCAGTATAAAAGACACCTGTCCACAACCTCAAACAGTCACACTCCAAACACCACTATGGTGAAGACCAAAGAGCAGTGGAAGGACACCAGAAACAAAATTGTAGACCTGCACCAGGCTGGGAAGACAGAATCTGCAGTAGGCAAGCAGCTTGGTGTGAAGTAATCAACTGTGGGAGCAATAATTAGAAAATGGAAAACATACAAGACCACTGATAATCTCCCTTGATCAGGGGCTCCATGCAAGATCTCACCCCATGGGGTCAAAATGATCACAAGAACTGTGAGCAAAAATCCCAGAACCACACGGGGGGACCTAGTAAATGACTTTCAGAAAGCTGGGACCAATGTAACAAAGGCCACCATCGGTAACACAGTACGCCGCCATGGACTCCTGCAGTGTCAGACGTGTCCCCCTGCTTAAGCCAATACATATCCGGGCCTGTCTGAAGTTTGCTAGTGAGCATTTGGATGTTCCAGAAGAGTATTGGGAGAATGTCATATGGTCAGATGAAACCAAAGTAGAACTGTTTGGTAGAAGCACAACTCGTCGTGTTTGGAGGAGAGTGAATGCTGAGTTGCATCCAAAGAACACCATACCTACTGTGAAGCATGGGGGTGGCAACATCATGCTTTGGGGCTGTTTGGGGACCAGGACGGCCATGTATCGTGAGATTTTGAGTGCAAACCTCCTTCCATCAGCAAGGGCATTGAAGATGAAACGTGGCTGGGTCTTTCAGCATGACAATGATCCCAAGCACACCGCCAGGGCAACGAAGGAGTGGCTTTGTAAGAAGCATTTCAAGGTCCTGGACCTGGCCTAGCCAGTCTCCAGATCTCAACCCCATAGAAAACCATTGGAGGGAGTTGAAAGTGCGTGTTGTCCAGCGACAGCCCCAAAACATCACTGCTCTAGAGGAGATCTGCATGGAGGAATGGGCCAACATACCAGCAACAGTGTGTGCCAACCTTGCGAAGACTTACAGAAAATGTTTGACCTCTGTCATTGCCCACAAAGGATATATAATAAAGTATTGAGATGAACTGTTATTGACCAAATACTTATTTTCCACCAAATAAATTCTTTAAAAATCAGACAATGTGATTTTCTGGATTTGTTTTCTCATTTTGTCTCTCATAGTTGAGGTCTACCTATGATGTCAGTTATAGGCCTCTCTCATATTTTTAAGTGGGAGAACTTGCACAATTGGTGGCTGACTAAATACTTTTTTCCCCACTGTATCGTTATATGTTGTATGTTAAGACATCTAGTTAGAACTGATCGAAAAGGAGAAGTTAAATTTTGCCAGAAGACAGAGGGTGAGGTGACAGTGGCGTAGAATTTCAGACTTAGAAGAGAAGCATATATTATACAAAGACAGCCTCTTTTGTTCCTCCCTAAACACGAATAGCGTGATATGTCACTAGAGTCGGAGAAAAGAAAAAAAATTAAATTGGTCCATTTAATTTCAACAAGTATTAAGAGAATTGCTTTATGACAGCCATGTGGGCCATGAACACAGAGATCTGGAAGGGATAGAGCACTTTGAGTCTATAGAAAATTTTCTGCATTTTGATAGGAGGTTGGGTTACCAGACTACATGAAGGTTCACAACTGCTTAGATGTCATACAAACTGCAGAGCAAGTACATTCAGATCTGATTGATAACTTTATGAAATATTGAGTTTTCTTTTATAGATGGTATAGATGGATCACACAAGACAGGATACGCTGTCAGTGCCTAAACCGATGTTGTCACCCAAATACCACTCCCTTCTGTAATATCAGTACAGGAGGTAGAGCTGAAGGCACTCACTGAGGCTGGTAGGATGGTTGCGGGTAAGATAACTAACATTCATATAGATTACAGGTATGCCTTTGGTGTCTTCCATGGTTATTGTCCGATCTGGGGGAGTAAAGGTTTTGTTGGATCCATGGGAAACCCATGAAGTGTGCTGAGTGTGTGTGAGAGTTGTTTTATGCCCTGATGCTGTCCAGAGGAAAAAGACAACAGGTTGGTAGATTAAACTGCTATAACTGCAGACCTCCAGCCATTACCTGAAGCCAACTTAAGGTTTACGTGAATCAGCCAACCCAGGGCCCGGAAGACCTCAAAAGTGAGAGCAATGAGTAAAGACGAGCTCTGGAGGGTAGGTAAAATGGTGCCTTCTCATGTGCACTCGGCCCGTTGATGAGTTGATGATGAATTTAGCACATGGGTTGATGTATGTGTCAGAAGAAGATATGGTGGGAACCCGAGGGTCCAGCAGCGCTGCTACCAGGTTTGTCCAAGGTTACATGTTGTGTGCCTGTAATAATGTTGGTAGAACCTTGAGAGTTTCAGGAAGGCATATGCCTAGGCCATCTTGCCTATTTCAGAGATTGCAGATGGACTACATTAAGTTTCCAAAGGTGGGGCAGTATGAATATGTCCTTGTCTGTACGCTAGCTATCTATATGTAAGTCTACTGTGTTATGTGCCACTTGTGCTGGGAGTGGAAGACAAGAAGCCCACCTTTCTCAGAGGCCCACCTTTACCCCTGTGGGCCAGTCTGAGCCTGGCCCTAAGAATAATTTCCTCTAGTGGGTCAAAGGAACCCCAGACCAACACCGCACCTTAGTGCTGCTGCCGGATAAATGCTTGAAGATTCAGCAGCAGCAGGGAAGGTTGGGCAGGGTCTTAGATAACTATCACACACAGAAGCAGAAGTACAGCCATAGCACCCATAGCTACTGCTACAAGCGGAGCAAATGTTCTGATGCTAACTAGTGTTGAGCGAGCATGCTCGGCCGAACTCGCTGTTCGGCCAAGCATGCCGGCGCTCGGGTACACTCGGTGTTTGGCCGAACACCGGGTGTACTCGAGTGCCATGCTCGAGTCCCCTCCCCGCACGCTAATTAATTAGCATGCGGGGAGGGATGGCATTCAGTGTAATGCCAGTAGCCATCTTAGCTACTGGCATTACACTGATTGGCTGTCCGGGAACGCGTCACCGGGTGCTATACAGCGTCCGGTGATGCCTTCCTGGCCAGTGTTAGTCAGGGAGAGCTGCTGCAAGGAGGGACAGATAGTGTAGGGATAGAAGCGCGCTAGGAGGGAAAGAATTTATTTTAAAATAGACCACCGGAACATACGAGCATTTTAGTGCTCGATCATCACTAATGCTAACCACAAATAAACAACATCTTGATCATGTCTGGTCCTGATGCAGAGCCTGGAGTTTAGTGAAGGACAGCAAATCTGCAACTTCTCACACCAGGTCTAAACAAGGGGGCGTGGCATCAAAAGGGGTGGGTCGTCATCCCTTGACATCCCCTTCTTACATTTAGAAGTGGTGGAGGATCCGCTGAATTTATATAGAGGCCCGCGCAACTTCATAACTCTGGTGGATCCACCGCCTGGTATAGGGGTTATTAAGACCGGTATATAAATAAATATCTTACTAAATGTTCCCCTTACTCTTTATTGCCTCCTGTGGTTTCCCAAGCCCTGGACACAATCAAAGTGAATGAGCATAAGACAGACAGGTCCCACCCATGTTCAGTCTCTACCCCTGGGTTAATCTACCTATCACACCAGAATTGTCTTACAATGCTGACAGAAATTTCAGCAATGCACATCCCATGTGCAACTTAATTTATGACCTTGACCCTAGGAGCATTTATGTATCTTTGAAGATTTTTATTATTATTATTTTTTTTTATGCACGTATTCACACTGTGGCTTTAAACATATGCTGTTAATTTTGTCTAAGCAATGAAGGGTTAACGTGTTTTTGTTGCTATGCAGCCTTTGTCCCATTTCCCATTTCATTGGCTTTTACACAGATATATGTCATAAGGGTCATATTCACATTTGTAACCATGAGAACACAGTATACGCCTGAAACGCATAGGATATTTTACGGTATCCTTTGCTATTTGGATTGTTTTTACTAGATGAAATAAAAACTGCATTTATCTGGAAATTGGATGCTGGAATATACCCGCTTCTTTCATTTCATTGGTCTGGTGCACAGACAGTCTGTGCATCCCAGTGGAGCCAGCAGGTGAGCTGTAATTTTTGATTCTTGACACATTCCTCAGGATGTCTGAGCAAAGACCGGGGTGTAGCTGCTGGTATGTTCAAGTATCATGTTAATTAATCTGATTTATAGAGCTGTATCCAGTCACTGTATGGTGGTGTTATCCAGTCACTGATGGTGATGTTATCCAGTCACTGTATGGTGATGTTATCCAGTCACTGTGTGGTGGTGTTATCCAGTCACTCTATGGCGGTGTTATCCAGTCACTGTGTGGTGGTGTTATCCAGTCACTGTATGCTGGTGTATGTTATTTAATCATAGTATGGTGGTGCTCTCCATTCATGGTATGTTATTCAGTTACTATACGGTGGGGTCATACAGTTATGCTATGGTGGTGTTATCCAGTCCCTGCATTGTGGTGTTATTCAGTTACTGTATGGTGGTGTTAATCACAACATGATGATCTTATGCAGTCACTGTATGGTGGTGTTAATCACAACCTGGTGGTACTATTTTGTTATTGTATTTATCATTATTTGGGAGTAAGGCTAACGTTTGTAAACAGCCCTAGGCTGCAATGACTTATGTAAATTTCACTATGAGCGGTAACAATATTTATCAATCATGGAACCAAAACCATTAATTTTTACATCCTCACAACTGAGGATAAACAATAGTTTCATTGTTGATCTCCTTTGCTGATGCTAACCATGGCCAATTATCATGCGATTGCTCAGAAATGAAAAAAGCTAAGGACACAGCTCAAGAATTTAGAATGATATAGGGCAATAGGAGAGTAAGCAGAGATGTGATCCAGTGCAACTAACTGGTCACTGGCAGTCTCATAACCTAGGTGGTGTGGGAAAATGCACACCCACTATCACAGGTTTACCTCAGCTACAGCATCTGAGCAGATTAGGACGCAGATAGCAGTTATTTTTAAGGTCTGTTAAGCTCACACTTTAGCAGTTTTAACATATTTAATAAAAGTTACTTTTTATTTTGCAACAAAATGTACCCTTACCCAGATAGGGTCCTTTATGTGAGTATAAATTATTAAAGTAGCAGAGTGCTACAGAGAAAAAAAATTCTTGCTTCCTGTTTTACCAACATATGACTCCAGGGGAGGGTAGAATGGACTTCTGTGCATGTTATCAATCCCCCATTCACTCCCTTCAGTGTGCAGGGATGTTAATGTAGTATGTGGTTTGATCTGTAGTGTAGGTTTGCTTATGCTGTTTTGCATGTCGTTCTATCATGCCACATATGTTGAATATTATTATTTATTGTGTGGTGATTATTAGCCTGTACTGTGTCACATTACAACTTATATTTGATGACTGATTGTTAAAGGAGTTGTCTCCTGAAAAATATTTTTCAAACCAGCACCTAGATCTGAATACTTTTGTAATTGCATATAGTTAAAATTTAGTATACCCAGTGATTTAGCCAGTAAGAGGATCAATATTATATCATGTGATCAGGCACAGGTTGTGTCTTGTATATAGACTATACCTGTTCTTATTACACTTTTGTATTGCTATTGTAATGTCTGTATAGATAATAAGCAGTACTATTGATGCCACATGGTATCCTGGCTTATTGGTCACGTGTGCCTGTAATGCTGAGTTACTGCATAGTTTTGGGGTGAACATTATATCTAGAGATGAGCGAGCACTAAAATGCTGGGGTGCTCGTTATTCGAGTCGAATTTTTCCCGATGCTCGGGTGCTCGTTTCGAATAATGAACCCCATTGAAGTCAACGGGAGACTCGAGCATTTTTTGCAGGGGACCAAGGCTCTGCCTAGGGAAGGCTGGGTGAAAACCTGGAAACCTCAGAAATTGATGGAAACACCACGGAAATGGACAGGAAACAGCAGGGGCAGCATGCATGGATGCCTCTGAGGCTGCCTAATTGTACCATTAAGCCAAATTCTGGGAAACAGCCTGGTGGTGACCCTTAAGGCAACTGTGCTGACCCAGACCAAGATGGGCAAGGCAAATGTGCTGGCACATGTTAGGAAAGCACCCAACTAGGTGCAACGAAGGTCCATCACCGCCTGCAGGTGACACCACTGCTCATGCTGGCACTGCTGTGCTATCCCCCGCCCCACAACGCAGGCATAAGCCTGACACAGCATGGTGACAGCCTAGTGACACCAACAAGTGACCAAGTTAGATTGAGGTAGCAGGTGAACCACCCAAAAATGTAGCCTGACACAGCATGGCGGTGAACCCATAGTGACCAAGTTAGACTCAGGTGGCAGGTGAAGCACCCAAAAATTTAGCCTGACACAGCATGGCAGTGACACCACCAATGCCTTGGTCAGACTGAGATTGCAGTCAAATGTCTGTAGATGAGCCTCCCAAAAATTTGTTTTGGAGTGTCCGAAGTTGACCCTCCTAAAAAATTGTTTTGGAGTATCTGTAGTTGACCCTCCTGTAAAATATTTTTTTTGTTTTTCCTGTTATTAGTTTATGTACAACCCATGGCTGGCATGGTGGGAATATATAGGTTTGCTTCACAGACGATCCACTGCACCGTTACATTTTCTTCATCATTGCCAATTACTTTTTCACCAACTGTTGTCTGGCAATGATAAAGGGGAAGGTGAATCCACTGCCGAAGAAAAGTGTCATCCTCCTACAAGTCTCCACTTGTTCTCAATAGAAAAGGGGATGCTCTTGCCGTGGCCTTCCTCATAGTGGCTGCTTCTGCGGACGACAGAGGTGGTGTACCTACGGACAGCCTGACTGAACATGATGGCAGACGGGGAGACACTCCCTCATGTAAAATTATTGTATTTGACGCTACTAAAAAATTTATTGGAGAGAGGGCCTGTAGGTGGCCCTCCGTAAACATTGTTTGTATAGAGCGCCAGTTGGCCCTCAGAAACATTGCCTGTTGGCTCAGCGTTTCTGTGCGAAGAGGAGGAGGAGGGGTTGGAGGAAGAGGCATAATAAATCTGAGAAACCGTGACCGAGGTAGGCCCCGAAATCCTTGGTGTGGGCATTACATGAGTGGCCCCAGGGTCAGACTCGATCCCAGCCTCTACCAAGTTAACCCAATGTGTCGTCAGGGAGATATAGTGTCCCTGCCCTGCAGCACTTGTCCACGTGTCCGTGGTTAGGTGGACCTTATCACTAACCGCGTTGGTCAGGGCACGGATGATGTTCTGTGACACGTGCTGGTGTAGGGCTGGGAGAGCACATCGGGAAAAATAGTGGCGGCGGGGGACCAAGTACCAAGGGACAGCCACCACCATCAGGTTGCGGAAAGCCTCAGTCTATACCAGTCTATAGGGCAGCATCTCCAGGCTCAACAATTTGGAGATGTGGACGTTTAGGGCTTGGGCATGTGGGTGGCTGGAATTGTATTTGCGCTTGCGCTCAAATGTCTGCTGCAAGGACAGCTGAACACTGCGCTAGGACACATTGGTGGAGGTTGTGGAGGATCGTGCAAGTGAATGGGTGGTTGTAGGGCGGGAGGCGCTCGTGCCGGGGTCCTGGGCGGGGGGTGGACTCGCCGAGCCAGCATGTGACACAGGGGAAGGGGCAGTGGTGTGACCCACAGGAGGTGAACGGCCTTGGTTCCACTGAGTCGGGTGTTTAGCACTCATATGCCTGCGCATGCTGGTAGTGGTTAGGCTGGTAGTGGTGGCTCCCCTGCTGATCTTGGTGTGACACAGGTTGCACACCACAGTCCGTCGGTCATCCTCACTTTCTTTAAAAAACCTCCAGACTTGCGAACATCTAGGTTTCGGCACTGGAACTTGACTCCGTGAAACAGTTGCTGATCTACCTGCTCTGGCCCTGCTTCTCCCTCTGGCCACCCCACTGCCTCTTCCAACCTGTTCTGGTGCTGCACTTGCCTCCACTTCAGAAGCACTGTCTTGAGTTGGATTACCAACCCAGCTCGGGTCAGTCACCTCATCATCCACCAGCTGTTCCTCCGATTCCTCACTCTGTTCCTCCTCGGACTTACTGCCCTGACAACAACGTCACTGTCTGACAACCGTGTCTCATCATCATCTGACACCTCTTCACGCACTACTTGCACTAATTCCACACTCTCATCACCCACAGACTGCGAAAGTTCTAAATTTTGGGCATCGGGACAGAGCAACTGCTCAGGTTGCTGTTGAGCAGTGGTTTGTGTCTCTGGGTAGGGTCCTGAAAAGAGTTCCTGTGAGTATGCCGGATCTGAATCCATACTTTCTGTGGGGGGGGGGAAGGCTGGGGGGAAGGAGGTTGAGCTGGAGGATCCAGAGGTCTACTCCTTTGGCTAGCGTGGGTGGACTGCGTGGAAGACTGGGTGGTGGATAAATTACTGGACGCATTGTCCGCTATCCACGTCATCACCTGTTCGCACTGTTGTGGTTTCAATAGTGGTGTACCACGTGAACCAGTAAGTTGCGACATGAAGCTAGGGAGCGAAACTCTGCGGCGTTCCACTGCTCCCTCATCAATATGTACTGTATCACCCTGCCCAGGACCACGGCCTCTGCCCCCTACACTACTTGAACGCCCACACCTGCGCCCTCGTCCTCGACCCTTAGCCCTTGGGTTCAACATTTTGTATGTTCACTTCAATGTATGATATATAACTGAGAAAAAAAACGTAGTCTTTAGACTGAGGCTTTTGTACTGCAAACCACTCAATTTGTTGCTGCACTGTATAATTTCAAAAAAGAGAGAAAAGACGTAGTGTTTAGATGTAGGCTTTAGGCCCGCAAATCACTGAATTTGTCACTGCACTGTATAATTTGAAAAAAGAGAGAAAAGATGTAGTGTTTAGACGGCGGTTTTATTCCCGCAAAGCACTCAATTTGTTGCTGCACTATATAATTTGAAAACTGAGAGAAGTGTGTTTAGACGGCGGTTTTTGTCCCGCAAACCACTCAGTTTGTCGCTGCACTGTATAATTTGAAAACTGAGAGAAAAGACGTAGTGTTTAGATGTAGGCTTTAGGCCCGCAAATCACTGAATTTGTCGCTGCACTGTATAATTAGAAAAAAGAGAGAAAAGACGTAGTGTTTAGACGGCGGTTTTATTCCTGCAAAGCACTCAATTTGTCGCTGCACTGTATAATTTGAAAACTGAGAGAATAAACGTAGTGTTTAGACGGAGGTTTTGTAACGCAAACCACTCAATTTGTCACTGCACTGTATAATATATAACTGAGAGAAAAAAACGTAGTGTTTAGACGGTGGCTTTAGTACCGCAAAGCACTCAATTTATCTCTGCACTGTATAATATATAACTGAGAAAATAAACGTATTCCCTAGACCGACGCTAATGTACAGTACACTACATAATTGTACACTGGACTGTAGTGTATATCACTGAGAGAAAAAAATGTATTCACTAGACTGCACTACAGATCCCAGCAAGCCAAGGTGCAGCAGCAGCAGCAAAAATGAGTACTGAGAGGGCTTTGGGCAATTTCTTTTGGGTCTGTGTGGACCACGTGCTGTCCCTTCTACCACCAGTGCACAGCGTGCAGCCAAGATGGCGGTAGCTGCACTACAAGTCCCAGCCAGCAGCAGACCCCCCCCCCAAAAAAAAACGTGCTTGTAGCCCTTAGAAGGGTTGTTGGGTTCTTTGGGGATGATTCCTGCCTAACCAACATCTAAATTGAGGCCCTAACAGCGTGCAGCCAAGATGGGATTGAGATTGCAGTCAAATGGCTTTGGATGAGCATCCCAAAAATTTTTTTTGGAGTGTGTGAAGTCGACCCTCCGAAAAATTTTTTTTTTGTGTCTCTGGTTGACGATACTGAAAAATTGTTTTAGAGTGTCTGTAGTTGATGCTCCTGAAAAATTGTTTTAGAGTGTCTGTAGTTGACGCTCCTGAAAAATGGTTTTAGAGTGTCTGTAGTTGACGCTCTGGAAAAATTGCTTGGAGAGAGGGCCTGTAGGTGGCCCTCCGGAAACATTGTCTTAAAAGAGTGCCAGTTGGCCCTCTAAAAAATTCCCTTTTGGGTCAGCTGTGGCAATGAAGAGAAGGAGGAGGAGTAGAGGAGAGGAGAGGAATCGGATACATAAGGAATCTTATTCTTTAGCTGCTTTCCCCCGGAGGAGATTTGAATTCCGGTGAAATCCAGGCTTTGTTCATTTTAATAAGCGTCAGCCTGTCAGCGCTGTCAGTTGACAGGCGTGTACGCTTATCGGTGATGACGCCACCAGCTGCACTGAATACCCGCTCTGACAACACGCTAGCGGCAGGGCAGGCCAGCACCTCCAAGGCGCCAGTTCAGGCCACGTGTCCAGCTTTGAAACATAGTAGTTGTATGGAGCAGAGTGATCAACCAGGACCTTGGTATGGTCAGCTAGGTACTCCCTCACCATCTTTCTTTACAGCTCCCCCCTACGCTGCCTAGACTGGGGACAGGTGACAGTGTCTTGCTGGGGTGACATAAAACTGGCAAAGGCCTTGGAGAGCGTTCCCCTGCCAGTGCTGGACAAGCTGCCTGCTCTCCTCCTCCTCTCCCCCGCTACTTGGCCCACAGAAGCACGCCCTCTGCCGCTAGCGGCGTCAGATGGGAAGGATTGTTTCAGCTTGTAGAAGGAAGTGTGGGTGCAGCCAACAATATATGTATATACCCCTATGTATATACATATATGGGTGGACCCAAATTGAGGGTCTATGGCCCCATGGCAATATAGGCCTGTAACCCTGGTGGATGTGTATATCCACCAGGTGCTCTAACTATATATAGATATGTGTGCATGTGCCCCCAGTAGCATGCACCTATATCTATATATTTATATATATATCCTATATATATAAATAAGGTCCCCTGTTTATGCCCCCTTTTATATAATGACCCCCTATTTAGGCCCCATATATATATAGTGACCCCTAATATCCTCCAGAAGTATATAGATTCATGTACATGATCCCCAATCATGTACATGTGGCTATATACATGTCACAACCAGGGTGCCCCCCCTCCATAGCCCCAGCAGATGGACAATGGCACATCTGCTGGGGATAGCTGGAGACATGAGACTGGACTAATTAGTCCAGTCCCAGGTACTTCAAAGGGACAGAAGATCGATATGATCTTCTGTCCCTTCTGTTAATTACCCTCAGCGCTGCTGGGGGCAATTAACAGGACAGGGAAACAATAGGTTTCCCTGCCCCTGTATGGCGCGTACCTCCGGCGCTTGTAATTACAAGCATTGCGCTCCCCAGGCAGAGGATCAAAGAGATCCTCCGCCCGGGAAACAGCGCGGGCCGGCGCGGTGACTTCATAGCACTGTGCCAGCACTCGTGCACATGGCTGCCGGCGCGCTCGCTCACCGGCAGCGCGGGAGCACGGGAGCGAGCGCGACCGGGTTTAAATAACCCGATCGCGCTGCGCCCTTCAGTTGAGCCGTGCAGCCCCTACAGGAATCATCCCCTGGACGACGAGCCCCCCTGGAGACGAGCAGGAGTCCCTGGAAGGCTGAGTACCCCCTGAACCACCAATGATTTTCTCCCCTGAACCACCAATGATTTGTACCCCTTCATCCTCCCCTGACCCCCTGAACCACCAATGCTTCCCCTGTAACCCCTAACCCTTGCCCTACCTTTTAACCCCTGAACCACCAATGCTTTTCCTGTAACCCCTGCAATACCCCAGCTGCCCTATTTTCCCTGCCCTGCATTAACCCATGAACCAACCCCTGTTGCCCTAACCCCTGCAACCATCCTGCCCATACCCCTGAACCACCAATATCCCATCCCTGCCATTAACCCCTGTTGCCCTACCATACTTAACCCCTGCAATCCAGACCCCTGCCTTGCTAACCCCTGCAATATACTTTTACCCCTGCAGACCCCTGTTGTTACCCCTGTTATTTATTGTAAGTTAACCCTTTGTTCCCAGGAACAGTAACTTAGTGTGTGTGTGTATTGTTTAAGTGTGTGTGTGTATTGTGTGTGTATTGTTTAGTAAGTAACGTGGTTGGAGTTAAACGGGATTGTGTAGTGTAGTTAGGTTTTATTGTACTGTATTGTTAATAAATAATAAATATATTGTTATTATTTATAATACAGTGTGCAGTGTTTTTATAGTATTGTTGTAACGTGTACTTTGAGTCCCTTTTAGGTCGTGTGTAAAGCAGTAGGTATTACATAGGTATAAATAGGCGGAACTAGCGAAAGCGGGTTTACGCCTATTTATGAATATTAATTATTGGTACATCCCAGAATATCAATAATTAATATTCCCTACTACACAGCTTGTGCACCAGGGCCTGTTGATATTGATTCACTCTCATACTCCTTTCCTCTACAGGGATGAGAGTGGAAAGGTTCAGCTTGTACCGTGGGTCCAGGAGAGTGAACACCCAGTAATCGGTGGTTGAAAAAATGCTTCTAACGCGAGGGTCACGGGATAGGCAGCCTAACATGAAGTCTGCCATGTGCGCCAGAGTCCCAACACGCAAGAATTCCCTCTCCTCACTGGCCTGACTCTCCATTTCCTCCTCCTCCTCCTCTTCAGCCCATACACGCTCAAGAGTTAAGAAGGACTGAGCATTGGTACCCTCTTCTGTCTCGCCAACATTCTCCTCCTCTTCCTCCTCATCCTCATCCCCCTCCTCCAATACGCGCTGAGAAACAGACCGGAGGGTGCTATCAAGCGACGTATCTTCTTCCCCCATCTCCTGTGACAAGCACAAAGCTTTTGACTTCATGCTGAGCAGTGAGTTTTTCAACAGGCAAAGCAGCGGGATGGTGAGGCTGATAATGGCGGCATCGCTGCTGACCATCTGTGTTGACTCCTCAAAGTTGCTCAACACCTGACAGATATCAGACATCCACGTCCTCTCCTCATTATAGACTTGAGGAAGCTGACTGACCTGACTACCAGTTCTGGTGGAAGTTGACATCTGGCAGTCTACAATCACTCTGCGCTGCTGGTAAACTCTGGATAACATGTTTAACCCCTTAAGGACCCAGCCATTTTTCACCTTAAGGACCAGGCCATTTTTTGCAAATCTGACATGTCTCACTTTATGTGGTGATAACTTTAGAACGCTTTTACTTATCCAGGCCATTCTGAGAATGTTTACTCGTCACATATTGTACTTCATGACAGTGGTAAATTTGAGTCAAAATATTTCATTTTTATTTATAAAAAAAATACCAAATTTACCAAAAATTTAGAAAAATTTGCAAATTCCCAAATGTCAATTTCTCTACTTTTAAAATACATAGTAATGCCTCCAAAAATAGTTATGACTTTACATTCCCCATGTGTCTACTTCAGGTTTGGATCACTTTGAAAAATACATTTTATTTTTTTGGGACGTTAGAAGGCTTAGAAATTTAGAAGCAAATCTTGAAATTTTTCACAAAATTTCCAAAACCCAGTTCAGGTTTGAAGTCACTTTGTGAGGCTTCCATCATAGAAACCACCCAAAAATGACCCCATTTTAGAAACTACACCCCTCAAGGTATTCAAAACTGATTTTACAAATGTTTTTAACCCTTTAGGTGTTCCACAAGAATTAAAGGAAAATGTAGCCAAAATTTCCGAATTTCACTTTTTTGACAGATTTTCCATATGAATTATTTTATTCTGAGAATAAAGCAAGGGTTAACTGCCAAACAAAACTCAGTAATTATTACCCTGATTCTGTAGTTTACAGAAATGCCCCATTTGTCATCGTAAACTGCTGTACAGGCACACGGCAGGGCGCAGAAGGAAAGGAACGCCAGGGTAGATTTCACTGGAAAAAGTTTAAGTTGCCATGTCACATTTGATGCACCCCTAGAGTAGGAAACTCAAAAAAACTGACCCCATTTTGGAAACTAAGGGATAAGTCGGCAGTTTTGTTAGTGCTATTTTAGGGTACATATGATTTTTGGTAGCTCTATATTACACTTTTTGTGAGGCAAGGTAACAAAAACTAGCAGTTTTGGCATTGTTTTTATTTTTTGTTACTTACAACATTCATCTGACAGGTTAGATCGTGTGATATTTTTATAGAGCAGGTCGTTACGGACGCGGCAATATCTAATATGTATACTTTTTTTTTAATTTAAGTTTTACACAATATTTTTGAAGCACAAAACAAAAATCACATTTTAGTGTCTCCATAGTCAGAGAGCTGTAATTTTTTTATTTTTTGGGCGATTGTCTTGGATAGGGGCTCATTTTTTGCGGGATGAGATGATGATTAGATTGGTACTATTTTTGGGGGAATACGCTTTTTTGATCGCTTGGTATTACAATTTTTGTGATGAAATGTGACAAAAAATGCCTTTTTTTAGACAGTTTTTATTTTTTATTTTTTACAGTGTTCACCTGAGGGGAGAGATCATGCTATATTTTTGTAGAGCAGGTTTTTACGGACGTGGCGATACCTAACATGTATACTTATTTTTATTTTTTTAAGTTTTACACAATAATATCATTTTTGATACAAAAAAAATCATGTTTCAGTGGCCCCCCCCACCGCCTCACGGGGACCCGATGGCTTTAACAGCTGCCGCAATTACCTTGTATGCCGCGGTCAGTGTGACCGCGGCATACAAGGGGTTAATCCGCCGGCATCGGTGTAACCACCAGTGCTGGCGGATACAGCAGAGGCCCGGCTGTTAGTATCAGCCGGGCCCCTGCTGCAGATTTCGGCAGCGGGGCAGCAGGACCACCTTAACCCTAGTAAGTAACGCCATATTAGGACGAGCATTCTCGTCCTAGGTCGTTAAGGTGTTAATGTCGAATTCCATTTCGTGGGCAAGTCGCACAACAGTCGTTGAGCTGGCAGTTGTAGGCGCCGCTGCGCTGCCCTGAGAGTGGCAGCATCTGTGGTCGACTTGCGGAAATGCGCACAGATGCGGCGCACCTTGGTGAGAAAATCTGACAAATTGGGGTATGTCTTGAGGAACCGCTGAACTATGAGATTGAACACTTGGGCCAGGCATGGCACATATGTCAGTCTGCCGAGTTGCAGAGCCGCCACCAGGTTACGCCCGTTGTCACACACAACCATGCCTGGCTTGAGGTTCAGCGGTACCAGCCATAGATCGGTCTGCGCCATGATGCCCTGTAACAGCTCTTGGGCGGTGTGCCTTTGTCACCTAAGCTCAGCAGTTAATAAGCACCGCCTGCTGGCGCTTACCCGCGGCACTGTGCTGCGCCTAGAGCTACTGACTGAAGGCGCCGAGCCCACGGATGGTAATCGGAGGAGGAGGAGGAGGGGTTGGAGGAAGAGGCATAGTACATCTGAAAAACTGTGACCGAGGTAGGCCCCGCAATCCTCGGTGTGGGCAGTTCATGAGCGGCCCCAGGGTCACACTCGGTCCCAGCCTCCACAAGTTAAACCCAATGTGCTGTCAGTGAGATATAGTGTCCCTGCCCGCAGCACTTGTCACGTGTCGTGGTTAGGTGGACCTTATCACTAACCGCTTTGGTCAGGGCACGGATGATGTTTCTCTGACACGTGCTGGTGTAGGGCTGGACGGCACATCGGGAAAAAATAGTGGCGGCGGGGGACAAAGTACCGAGGGACAGCCACCGCCATCAGGTTGCAAAAAACTCAGTCTCTACAGTCTAAGGCAGCATCTCCAGGCTCAACAATTTGGAGATGTGGACGTTTAGGGCTTGTGCATGTGGGTTGCTGGAATTGTATTTGCGCTTGTGCTCAAATGTCTGCTGCAAAGACAGCTGACGCTGCTCTGGGACACATTGGTGGGGGTTGTGGAGGACGTGGAAGTGAAGGGTGGTTGTAGGGCGGGAGGCGCTCGTGCCGGGGTCCTGGGCGGGGGGTTGACTTGCCGAGCCAGCATTGTGATACAGGGGAAGGGGCAGTGGTGTGACCGCAGGCGGTGAACGGTCTTGGTTCCACTGAGTCGGGTGTTTAGCACTCATATGCCTGAGCATGCTGGTAGTGGTTAGGCTGGTAGTGGTGGCTCCCCTGCTGATCCTGGTGTGGCACAGGTT
>ONZH01000348.1:0-24658 GCA_900303285.1 Rhinella marina
TATACCTCGACAAATGTCTAACGAAGGTTCCTATAATGCATACAAAGTGATAGAAAAATCATACATAACATGTGCCTTCTGCCCAACTCTGAGGAGTGAATTGTCAGGTCTTCTCTGAAGTTCAGAAACATTTGGGAATTCACATCATGCTTCTTGTGGACACCAGCCTGAGTCAGTTTTCTTCTTTATTTCAGCTACTCCTGAAATAAAGTGAACAATAATGTGCATGCTATCCATTAGTGGGTCCACTAGAACCCACATTACAAAATTTAAGAAGGGAAAATTGAATTTACTGAGCCTCTTCACCAGCTTTGTAGATTTCTTGGAGCGTCATGGATGCATTGTAGCAGATAAACCATCTGAAAAGTAAGTATATACTTTAGTATCTATCAATGTAGATATAAAATCCTTAGAAAACCAAAGAACTCGAGCATTGGAAAATCCACTTACAGTAACTTGTAATTGAAGGTGTCATAGAAGACAATACTCAAGACTCTACTAGTTTACGAATTCTCTTCTTTGCTTCCTCCACCCCATTGAAGTTGCGCCCAGCGGTAACCCGAAAATTTTCAGGAGTGCCGCTACCCAGCCCACACACCAGACCTATGCTCAGGGTGTTTTGCTACCCGATCTTTGAATATCTTCCACCACTCTGACTTGGTGTCACAGAGATCCAGTAACGATACCTGACTCTAAAGGAAGTCCTCAAAGGATTGTCTCACCTCTGCTTCCTCCAGGAGGGCCGAATTCAGCTTCCAGTACTCTCGTCCCATTTGGGGAGACTCTGCAATGTTCAAAGAGAAAATAATCATACAGTGGTTGGAGAATTCCACCTCAACAACCTTTAAAGGTCAAAAGATGGCCTCCTCCTTTAAATAAAATCTATCTATTCTAGACCTACTCCTGACTGCTCTATATAAGTGTATCCCCATGGCCTGGGGTGTACCTAATTTGGACATCCACCAGATGGGGAAAGATAGCTATGCTGTTTAACGCTATACTATCATAAGGTCTTGAGACCTCGTGACAGTATTGAAGTCTTCACCAAAGAGCACCTGCCGGCTCGTAAAAATGAATGGCTTAATCCTCATAAAGAGACATCTGTGGTCCCACTTACTCGGTAGTTCGCCTCCCCCACCCCCGACAGCCTACCCCGTTTAGCAGTATCCTGGGCCCTTCCTGGCTTCATAGCCCAAGGACCTACCACCTTCCTGGGAAAGAGGCAGGCCCTGGGAAAGATGGAATATCCCCTTGCAGACACTGTGGATCTTCAGGAAGCTCAGAAAGAGACATCCTCACACTTCAACTGCTGGAGCTGGAACTCTTTGTTTTATTATAAAAATACAAAACATCGCAACAAAACCCCAACTGGCCCAGCCACATTCACATCATCATTCACACGACAACATATCCTATCCTACTAACTATATACCTATATACCTAACTTAACTGTCACGGGGGGAAGGGGGGAAAGTGAGCCCTGACTGTAACCCCAACCACTGTCCCTGCCTACTTACAGTATAGGCCCTAGATTTCAGAACCGTAACTGGTCGACAGGCCCTGACCTGAGTAAGTGCAGGGGCAAGGAAAGGGGAAACAAAGGGAATAACAAACATAGACAGAACAAACACAATACAGAATAGTCAACTAGCCAAGGGGTCGTATCAGGAGGTCATGTCAATACCAGGGGAAAAGCAAAGGCGAAGTACAAGTTCACAAGCTCAAGTCCGAATCCACTGAAAACCAATCACTTGCAACAAAAACACCAGCACTGTAAAGGGAAACCAATAACAGGCAACTTGTCTAGGCAGTTGCCATCTTTAAGTAGCCCGCCCAGGATCATGTGATGTGGCCAGCATCACATGACCTGAGGTGGAGCATTGCTGTCAAAACAGTATGCAAAGTAGCCATATGGTGTGATCAGCACCACATGGCTAAAAACCCAACAGATAATTAACTAATGAAGTGCTGGCTGACCAGACCAGCACTTCAATTCCCTACTGCTCGTCTCTAGGGGGTGGAGAGGACGCCGGACGCGTGGCAGCGAGGAGCATGCCAGGTCCTCCCTGCAGGTTGCTATGGATACGAGGACGCATTTCGCGTCCTCGCTCCATGCTACCAGCGGAAGTCCAGCGGCGCAGCACTGGGGAAGCGCGCCGCCGGCTTCCCATCACATTAACTGAAACATAAACTGAAACTTAACCTAGCTGGTCCAGCTGTAAAAACACCCCAAACCTAACAGAAAAATAGACCACCTGTTGTAACCAAAATATAGACTATCTTTGTCAAAAATAGAACATAAAATGGACAAATCCTCATCATACATAACTGAAACCTTTAACCTATCCTTTTTCCCCCTAATATCTAAGCCATCACCCAGCTGACCTCCGGTTCATGTCTCTACCATGTCCGCATAGTCCGAGGCCAGCCCTTCCTCCACCACCCACATCCAGCCCCTCGCCCCATGTCCTCCCATGTCTGCATAGTCCAGGGCTGGATGCAGGCCTCCCCACACACACAGACCCCCGGCCCCCAACCTACCCAACCTAACTAAACCCAACTTACCCTACGCTAAACAACATAACACCTTGTCCTACAATTAATACAAGACACACTACTTTTCCCAAAGGCCCAAGTTCGGTCTTTGAAAGCCTTTTTCAAAACCATATCTTATTTCAAAACAAAAATCTATGGTGATAGCTCCAGCCCACCACCAGGAAATGTACGAGTAGGCCTAGGACACGCTAAAAGCAAAGCCTCTCCAGAGGACAAAGGCCCTACTTGTGCCCAGCCTCTCATACTCCAAAGAAAGTACCTTCACCAGGTCCCCCAAGATGTTCCTACATACCTCATCCACCGGAAGGACTTTCTTCTGGGTAGGCACCATGCATTCCACGTGTAAAACCTCATGGACCCGGAGACCTCAGAGTAGCAGGTTGAAAACAGTGACGTCGTACGCCACCACCCTCAGAGTGGCTTCTGGTATAGCCGGATCCATCCCAACTCCCACCAACGGTCCACGATCAATCCTCTTCATAAAAGGATTGATCGCAAACACGTATAAAAGCAGGCTCAGAGGACAACCCTGGTGGACGCCAGACTCAACCTCAAAAGGGAGGCCAGACCAACTGTTCACCAGTGAGAAACTCTCTGCCCCTGCGTACAAGGTCTTTAACCAGTCAACAACCACCCCCCCTGGCAGGCCATATCTCAGAAGGAGAAACCAGAGGTACTCTGGGTCAATGATCAAACACCTTTGCCTGATCTAAGGACAGCATGTACCCCTTCCAGTGGCCTGCCCTACTCTGTTCCACTGGCTCTCAGACAATGCTGGGCCCCTGAAAGGAGTTGTGGCGCAAACTTCACCAACTGGTTGAACCGTATCTTGGCCAGAATCTTCCTGTCCATATTGAGAAGCGCTATGGGACGCCAATTCTCAATATGGCTCGGATCTTTACCCTTTGAAAGACCAGAGCTAACCTCCTCATTGACTTCGGCAGAGTGCCCAAGGATAGGCACTCATTGAATACCTTGGCCAAGAGTGGAACTAAGGAGTCCTTAAAGATCTTATAAAACTCAGATGTTAAGCTATCCGGGCCCAGCGACTTCTTTAGGGCAAGCCCTTCGATCGCCAGGCTGACTTCCTCTTCTCTGATCTCCTCCACCAAAACGCCAAAAGAGGGGTTTACTCCTGACACAGGGACCGTTTCAGCCAGGAAAGCTGACATACTGTCCCGATCAAGATCCTTCTTTCCCAAGAGGCGCGAGTAGAAGGATCTGATGACTTCCAGGATCCCTGATCTGGACCTGTTAAGAGACCCTGTACCATCAATCGTTCCAGTCACCAGCTTACAACCCACTGACATCTTACAGTTTCTGTAAGGGTTGGGCGAGTGGTACTTCCCAAAATCCCTCTCAAAAACTAAAGATGCGAGCCTATGGTACTGGAACCTCTTGATATCTCACCCTAGAGATATCATTGTGGCTACTTCCAGTTGAAACCAGATGCTTGAGTTTCCTCCTCAGACCCTTGTATAGGCGGTACCTGTCCAAGGACCTGAGGCTCGAGAGCTGGGGGAAGAACTTTGCTGCCCGATGTTTGAATATCTCCCACCACTCAGACTTATCACAGAGATCCAGTAAATGTACCTGACTCTGAAGAAAGTCCTCAAAGGATTGTCTCACCTCTGCTTCCTCCAGATGGGCCAAATTAAGCTTCAAATATCCTTGTCGCATTTGGGGAGAATCTGCAATATTCAACGAAAACAAAATCGTACAGTGGTCGGAGAATTCTACCTCTACAACCTTTTAAGGCGAAAAGATGGCCTCCTCCTTTAAATAAAACCTATCTATACTAGACCTAGTTCGGCTGAATAGCATAGTTAGTGAGGTCCCCCTCGGTTGGATGTCCACATCCCTCAGGCCACATGGGGTTCACCTATTACAGAGGCAGTCAGTCTTTGGCGCCTCCCCTGTCTTGGGACCCCGTGACAGTATTGAAGTCCCCACCAAAGACCACCTGCTGGCTCATCAAAAGGAAAAGGCTTGATCCTCTTAAAAAGACTCTTCCTGTCCCACTTGGTTTGGGGACCATAGATGTTTATTAGGCGGAGCTTGTGTCCCTTCATCTAAGATCAAACACCTCCCCACTGATGAGTGATCAAGGGAGGCTTGATCACTCATCAGTATTCTACCGGTGTGGTAAAAAGGACCGCCACTCTGCTGTACGGCTCAGCCGCAAGAGACTAGTAGGAAGGCCGGGTTATCCACTCCTTCTTTGCTTTGTGTACCGCTGCCAAGTCTGGTAGCCTGGTCTCTTGCAAAAACAAAATAGCTTCAACTTGGCTGAAAAAAAAAAAAAAAAATCAAAGGCTATAAAACGAGCTGTATCCGACTTAGAGTGACTGAGTTAGACGACCTTCTTCCATCCCTTCCCATCCTTCTTTCCCCTCCCGGTGCTGTCTTCCAAAGCGATGCGACCTCTCTTTAGGGAGACAGTGGTGTCCATCTCACTTGTCACCACCGCCCCTGGCTTCCTCGGTTTCAGGCCCTAAACCTGCCTCCTCCCCTGAGGACCTTGCATCCTCACCAGAGAGGGGCATGGGGCCTCCTGAAGACCCTCCCACCTTCGCCTACTGGCTGGAGAGCTCCAGAGGGGAGCCAGCTTCGCTTTCCCTGGCTATTTTGGCCAGGAGAGATTTTTTTTTTTTTTTTTTTAGTCAGTGGTTTCGGTCTATTGAGGTTGGACTCTGTCCCACTACCCTCTGCTGCGTTTTCGTAGTGTGAGGACAGAGTAGCCTAGGAACGCTCTAGCCTTCTGATCTCATTCAGCTTGCTATCCCCTAGGGTCTCCGATTCACAGTAGGCAGCCACTCGGGAGGGAGCAGGCATCACCCCAGGATGGGGCTCCTCCTGCCCCCTCTCCGCCTGGCACCTTTCCCTCTGCCTCTGCCTGAACGGGCCTTCCTTCCTCTTCACCAACCCCTTTACTCTACTGTCTTTGCCAGCACCCACATCAGCCGATAGAACCAGCTCTCTCCTGTGTGAACTCGGGCCACATTAACCTCAGAGAGAATACAGCGACTAAACTGGTGCCCAAGTTCACCGCATAAGTTGCATCTAATCTCTTCACAAGATGCAGCAAGATGACC
This sequence comes from Rhinella marina, assembly GCA_900303285.1. Taxonomy (NCBI): domain Eukaryota; kingdom Metazoa; phylum Chordata; class Amphibia; order Anura; family Bufonidae; genus Rhinella; species Rhinella marina. The sequence goes on from ONZH01000348.1 coordinate 5,652, forward strand.
TGTTCCCCCACTTGTAACAGAGTTTAGGCTGCCCCTGTAGAAACCCTGAATTCTATCACGCCCGATGAAGGCAGATGATGGAATGTGGGAAACCGTACTTCGCAGATGTTTGTTTGATATTAAACATCCAGGCGCCCAACCAAATGCCAAACTCGTCTAAGTTCTTACTTGGGAGATCACAGACTTCCCTGTACCTGCCCAACCAGGTCATGATGTCGATGTAAGAGAGCGACTCATTATGGGTTAGTACGGTAACTCTCTTAACCTCACTCTGGCGGGTTATCACTTGCGCGAAAAAACCATGCCAGTCCGGCTGGTCCTTCACTAGCTCATATCTAGACCAGAAGAGCTCTAGGCCCTCTGGCCAGACAAAGGTAATTTCGAACTCCTTGGAACCATACAGATGTATCAGGGCAAAGATGTTGGTTGCCCTGAAACCCATCTCAAGCAGATGCTCCACTACTCTCTTCCTAGTAGGGCAGGATTCATCGCCACTCCACTTGAGACAGACCACATTCCATCTGGTACTCCTAGGGCCGGTTGTGGGTGAAGATCACTACTACTGCTAACACTGACCCCGGGAGCTGCCCCAGATTCCTCAGAGGAGGCTACATGGGGTCCATCAGCCGCTTCTACAGTGGCTGACTGACCCCCCACTTTCACCCCCCCATCAGGACCCAGAGCCGCATCCCTAATGGCCCTACCAATTTCTTCGACAATCTTTACAATATTGATAGGTCTCTTTTCAGTGACCACTTTTCCAGTGGCCACTTTCACACCCTGGCTCCACAGCTCTCCACCGCTTTACCAGGAACGCTCACAGGGGCACCAGAGGCAGGGACAGGGTGGGCGGTGGCAGCTTCATCACACCGCCGCACTTCCACCAAGCACTTGCCCGGTGCTCCCGGGATTGCAGCGGTGGGCGGGGCCACCTGATGTTCATCCGCGCCCCCCTTGCCCTTCACTGGATCCATTCTGTTTGGCCTCTCGGCCCTTTTGCCGTCCCCGCTACTGCAAGTGGGGACTGCGTTCTGCGCAATCTTAGATTGACTATTAACTCTCTCCCCGCTCCTGCAGCCCAGCTCCACTACAGAAACCGGGCTTGGGAGACTAGCGGGGTCTGTGCCCTGAACCGACTTTAAAGCCAGTTCAGAGCACAACTGGTGGGACATGTAAACTAGTCTCACCTCACTAGTTATTTTCTTCTTGTTTTTCTTCTTTTTTTCCCCTCCTCTTTCCCACAGGTTCCTCATCAGGCAGCTCATCTCCGAAAAGGAAACCCTCCTCATGCAGCCTAGGGGATTCAAGATGCCGGATCTGTGCCATGAGGGCCCCACCGGCACCGTTACTTGCACTCTCCTCATCACCGTCATCATCTTCACCTCCTACTGATGAGGTGGGGGGCAGGTATACTTGTTCTGGACGTATGCCTGAATCCTCAAGTTGCCCCCCGAGGTCAGTCTTCCTCTTCATCCGAGGATTCCATCTCCTCATCCGCCTTGTTGTTTGTCTTAGCCATCTATGAAAACCTGGCTTTGTTCGCCAATTGTTCTTGAAAGGGCCCACTCTCATTAAAGATAGTCTCCCTCCTCTTCTCTGCCTTTTTGATGTCTTCTTTCAGACCTCTTATTTTTGCAGAAATCTCCGCTCGCTTATTTTTTGAGGCCTGATCAGCCTTGAGCCTCTCAATCCTCAGTTGCTCAGTTTTTTTTTTTTTACGTCTTTGCCCAGGTCCTCGTACTCCTGGAGGTGAGCCTGAATACAGGATCCATAGGTGGACACTGGCTCGTTGGGCCTCATTACACCCTCTCGGCCTTAGTCCACCCAGGCCCCCCTCCAGAAACACTCCTACCTCCACGAGAGCCACTACTCGCCCTCGTGGCATTGTCGGAGCTGGTCCCGGGAGCCGTGGGAACCTTTCGGCTACCACACTGGTCTTCAACCCCAGGGGCTGCAGGAGCCACTTCCACATGACCCCTGCTCGATCTCCTTACCCCTGGGGAAAGTGCTGGTGCCAAGGCCGGTTGTTCGCTTCCCCTACCCTCTGCTGGCCTTCCCCGGGGAGCAGGATCCTGGGCTTTAGGTGGCTTCATAGCCCAGGGACCCACCACCTACTTGTGGAAGAGGCAGGCCCTGGGCTGGGAAAGGTGGAAAAATCCATCTGGTTTCTGGTTCTCAGGAGCTCTTGAAACACACGTCTGTTCACTGTGGCTGCTGGCACCAGACTTGCCCTCCAATAGATCCTCGATAAAGGATTTAAAGTGTACTCATTACAATTGCAGGGCCTCGAAAGCAGCCTCATGTGCCCTCTCCCAGAGGCGAACATTAAAAGGGTTTTCCCATCTTGGACAATGGGGGCATATCGCTAGGATATGCCCCCATTGTCTTATAGGTGCAGGTCCCCATAGAAATGCATGCGTGGTGCGCCCTCCTTCTCTTTTGGGGCCGCATTCTCAATATAGGTGCGGGATCCGCTGGGACCCGCACCTATAAGACAATGGGGACATATCCTAGCGATATGCCCCCATTGTCCAAGATGGGAATACCCCTTTAAGTCTCCTCACACAGGATTGGCAATGCCATTTTGGTCAGACCGATTCTAGTTACCCGCCCAACGCAGCCCCCCTCGGGCTGTCGGGCGATCAGACTCCATCTTCCTGGCCACTGAGGTTGGACCATTGGTCTTTGCTTCTGGAAACGTATTGGGATATCCCCTCCTTCTCCACTAGGTTGACTTCCATCCGTGGGACAGCAGACTGGGTCTGGCCCTCCTCACCAGCCCCAGACATGCTTACCAGCTTGTAAACATGGCAGATGTCATCCAATACCTTCTCCCTGTAGTGTCTCTCCGCCGTGGCGTTGGTGTGAGCCAGGTACTTAGCAGAAAGAGATTTTTCAGGATCTGTATATTAGGAAAGCGTCCATGTCTCAAATATCTTCCTGACCACCTGGCTGGAGATATTGGGTAGATGATAACTAGGAATGTAAGAAATATTATTATTGACAATATTAATATTAAAGCATAGTAATAGTGAACAATAATATTCTTACGTAAATTCTAGGGGAAGGCCGGCGAAGAAAGCACACAACAGCGCATAGAAACAAAAGAAATTATATTTTAAATTATTTACAGACGCAAATGAGCAGTGTGAAAATATAGAAAAAATATTAAACAATATTAAAAAAAGGAATATAAAACCAACACATAATCAACACAGTCAATGGCACAAAAGCAGCAACATGAAGCTGCATGAAACCAAAAGTTCCTATAACGTCAACTAGAATGCAACCACACTGATACAAAAAGACCCAGGATATTAGTAAGAAAACAACAATAAAGCCGATTCCTCCAAAATAACCATACAGCATAATAATCAAACAATAATTCAACAATAAAGAATCACAGTATAGCTACTTTTTCATAGTAGGTGGCGATCCAATTGGGAGAGAATCAGAGTGACAGTAAAACCAATCAGTTCAGTGGAGGGCGGCGGAAGCCCGATAAACCGCAAGTCCCCACGGGACCAGCCAAATGGGGAATCTGCCCACAACACTCACAGATTCCTTGTCCAGGGCGAAAGCAGCTACTTGTTGGGTAGAGGTCTTGTGAGCCCTTACCCCAACCACACATAGCGTTTCACCCTGGTATTCATGGTACAGCCTCTCCCACTGGGCCACCTGCAAGGAGAAGAAGGGGGACATAAGGAGCCGAACAGGGAGGAAAATGAACCAACGAATCCAATAAAGGTAAAACACTTATGGTCATGTTTTGCACTACCCCCAGTCGCTGAAGATGCTTCAAGACAAGAAGGGACTCCAAGTAGTAGATGATTCGGTTGCAGGCAATAGAATCTCTGTTCCCGATGGACCCTCCTCTTCATCGCTGCTGATACCGTATGATGAGCGATGATCGCTGGGGTTGGAAGGCAGAGGATCCTGCCAGGCATGGGGTGACGAATCCTGCATGGCCAGTTCTGGCTGATCCTGCCCTGTGCCAGGCAGCTGTTCTGGCTCTGCGTAGGCTGGCTGATACTGCCCTGTGCCAGGCGGAAGATCTTGCCCGGCTTAGGGTGGTGCATCACCGGTAGAGGAAAGCTTATCATACACCATGAACTGCACGGTGTCATCGGAGGGAGGCGACTTGATGGTAGCTTATGGCGGTACCATGGCATGTAAAGTTTTTCAGGGAGGCCTTGGAAGAGATAAGACATGCCCTGATTTACTCATCACTGCACCTTTGCATACAGCGTCTCTTCAAGTGAGTAGATAGCTATTTGCTCGCTCGATGGCAGACAGCAGAGGTAAGGACTGTCCGGTTGCTGCTTGTCAGAGAGAATTCCAATATAAGCAGGAGGTAAAACAAAAGCCACACCGACACACAGAACCCCCCACATAGCTCTACTTTCCCCGGTTGCAGGGGGATAATCGAACCTACAAATCTCCCACCCATCCACCGGCAGTTTCACCAGCCCACCGAGCCACCAGAGGAGACAGGCTAAGACAGCAGCTTGTAGGAAGAAGGACTAGCTGCCGCCGGGAGTAGCACTAGCGGCTGGCCTGCAACTCATCCTGGGCACTGTTTCCAGCGGGATTGGGAGCACTGCAAGCGGCAGTGGTGGGTGGGACCATGCACAGGAATGTCAGCGGGTCAAAATCGGGGTTAATTAGCGGGCTAGGAGGCACCTTTTCTGGGTAGAGATTTCCATAAAGTGACCCCCATTGAAGTCCTGTCCGGTGGCCCCCTTTTCAGAGTTTGTAGAGGAGGTCTAGTGCTACAAGAGGTCCCCTCAAGATAGTCTGTGGGACCCTCCCTTGAGGAATGACAGTGGGTCAAAGTTGGGGTTAGCGGGCGCAACTTCCATGGGGGTCACTTTATGGTAATTTCTACCTAGCCAAGAAGCACCCAAGGCCCCCTAACTACCCAGCCTCTGACCTACAGCAGCTGGGGTGTGTATAATGAGGTTCTGCAGCAGCTGAGGTGCGTGTTATGATCTATATTAGTTGAAGTGTGTATTGATGTTCTATAGGTCAGCATGTTGGTGTGATCCCCACCAATGGTCTGTGAAAATGCTAGAAAACCCTGCTAACCCTAACCAAAACCCATTACCCTAAATGTACCCTAATAAACTTCCAGACCCAAAGTGTTCTATAAAAAGAATGTATTTATTGATCAAACCTCATTATCCAAGACACCAAAAAATGAGATTTCTTAGATTGAACAAACCTCTATCTCAAACCCCATTATCATAGACCCAAAAATACAATTATATATATTCAGCAAAATAATAATAACAAAATAACAATGTCACTGCTTCCACTCAGATCACTTCTTCCATTGCTCTAAAATGTCTTTGATCCTTAGTAGGTTGCTCTTCCATTGCTGCAGTCCAATGCATTTCCTCACCTCCTCTTCACTTGGCCGATGATCTTGAAGCAATCCTGTCAAGAATAAATCCAAAAAATCTATTAAGGCTTTGATGTCGAGGAGGCTATCCACTCTTCCTGCTGTGGCACCTCCTGAGGTAAACTGTTCTATTAGGGTTATGTTAATCTTACTGATTATATAGAGCACTCACATCCTGTTCTGTAATTTCCTCCACCCGTCATATAGATGTTGTCCATGGACAGCAGACTCGGCCAGGTATATTATATGAGGGGGTGCGTCCTTCTCCACACTGAGAGGGTATTTTTGATGAATTTTTCAAACTCGTCCTCTTTTGATCACAGACAAGCTTACAGATTTTCCACTACTTCAGCTCTGAAGAAGAGACACAGATTTTATTAAAGGTGATAATAAAAAATAGACAAACATAAGTTTTGTAAAGATAAAATGATGTAAAGATAATGCTGTTAAACCACTTACTTGGAGGTGGTAGGACTCTCTTCGCTCTCTTGGCAGTATAGTATTGTATCATTGATGCTTTTACCATGTCATCGATAACCGTTTCCCGATAGACACGTTCAGCCATGTGATTAGAATGTGAAAGATATTTTGAACATATATTTCTCTCGTTGCTCTCGTTGCATTTTGAGGACACAAAGGTTTCTCCATTCCTTCTAACCATCTGACTGGTCACTGATTGTAATTGAAATCTATAAAACATAAAACTATTAACATAATATTCAGCTTGTACATGTTCAGCCTGTAGAACAGAAATCAATCAGTGCTAATATATATATATCTCTTACTTGCAATGAAATCTTGAGATCACGTGATACATTGTGAATCTTTTGACCAGAAGAGAAGATAAAAAAGTACTTTGTTTCCTTCCTGTGTAAAAATATAGGTCTGACCTTTTTAAAATAGATATCAAACTACTAAAAAAGAAAAAAAAGAATTCAATAACAGATGAAAAAAGATACATTGAAAGACGGATCTCAGATTGTATATTATAGGATATTTACTTTTTCCTCTTCTACAGTCAATACCAGCACAGCTCATTGATTGGCAGCCGTCTTATGTTCACGCTCCTTTCTGTCCACATGAGTTTCATGGTAGACTTTCTTCTTTTCCATTCTTCTACCTACAAAGTAAACAAAGTGTGAGACTGAAGTGGAGAGATAAACCAATATAAAAGAAAAGGCAGCGATATAGAAAATAAGGCCACTTACTGCCACATTCTGCACCACTCCAGGTCACTGCAGCTTCCTCAAAACCATTAGACATTCCAGATAATTCAGAATAGTTAATCTTTCATTTTCTGACAGTTTACCGTCATTTTCTGCCTTATTTAAAGCCGATTTGAAATCAGGTTCTGCAATGCTAAGGATGGATTCCAGTTCAGTTGGTTTCCACATATCATCTGAGAAACATTATTCTCTGTGGAAAGAAAGTAATGAAAATGTGATAAATGCAAAATATAAGAAAGTGAAGTTTGCTGAAATTAACAATATTTATTCGTGTGTTAATATCGACTTCTTTAAGATGGTTTCTTTTAGAGATGAGCGAGCACTAAAATGCTCGGGTGCTCGTTTCGAGTAACGAACCCCATTGAAGTCAATGGGAGACTCGAGCATTTTTGCAGGGGACCAAGGCTCTGCCTAGGGAAGGCTGGGTGAAAACCTGGAAACATCAGAAAATTAAGAAAACACCACGGAAATGGACAGGAAACAGCAAGGGCAGCATGCATGGATGCCTCTGAGGCTGCCTAATCCCACCATTACCCCAAATACTCCTGCAACAGCCTGGTGGTTACCCTCATGGCAATTGTGCTCACCCAGACCAAGAAAGGCGAGGCACATGCCCATCACATGTTAGGGAAGCACCCAACTAGGTGCAACGAAGGTCCATCACCCATGCCCATGCTGGCACTGCTCTCCTATCCCCAGCCACACGATGCAGGCATAAGCCTGACACAGCATGGCGGTGACACCAACAAGTGACCAAGTTAGATGAGGTAGCAGGTGAACCACCCAAAAATTTAGCCTGACGCAGCATGGAGGTGACAACAGAATGACCGAGTTAGACTGAGGTAGCAGGAGGTGAAGCACGGATGGTAATTCGAAGGAGGAGGAGGAGGGGTTGGAGGAAGAGGCATAGTAAGTCTGAGAAACCGAGACCGAGGTAGGCCCCGCAATCCTCCAAGTGGGCAGTACATGAGCGGCCCCAGGGTCAGACTCGGTCAGAGTGACCGAGCTACACGACGGTAGCAGGTAGAGCACATTAAAAATTTAGCGTGGCCCTGTATGTGGACGTTGAGGGCTTGTGCATGTAGGTGGGCTGAACTTTTTTTCTGCTTGCACTCCAACGTCTGCTGTAATGACAGCTGAACGTTGCGCAGGGACACATTGGTGGACAGTGTGGAGGAACATGGAGGTGAAGGGGTGGTTTTCCAAATGTTGCACAGAGATTTTTGTAATGTAGCTGTATCAGTGAGAGCAAAAGACCTTTTTTAATTAAAGGGGTTTTCCCACGAATGAAAGTTAAAAAATCTTAATCCCCTACCCATCCTGACAATATAATCATCCTTTTTACCCCTTTGCAGTGCAATTTCACCTACTTTCTAGATGCATTTTCACCTCAGGCTGCCACAGCTCCTCAGTTTGAAATCCAGCTCTGTGGGCGGGGACTGGCTAAGCAGTCACATGGTTTCTGCAGAGCAGAGAAGACCTCTGTGCTCGTGCGCGAGAGATGACTCACTCACTTCTTGGTTTCTCCTGCCTGCTGCAGCTGCTGCTACTGCCCTGTGGACTGAGACTTCTCCTGATTTACCATGGTATAGTTTATTTTTTTCACCGATTTTGATACAGATACACACACCACTCTCTCTGATGTGACAACCAATCTGTTATACATATCTATGTTATGCCACGCACAGTGGTCTCTGCTATGCCTTGCACATAATAATGGTATAGTAACATACTGGTAAAATAATTTATAACTATTGTCTATATCTCTTACAGTTGTCTTCGATGGGCTGCATATCGAGGATTTACGACATGGATACACGGCTTTTTGGGCAGGCATTATCGTCTTCCAATTCCAGCTTGTGTTATACATAAAATCCGTGAGACTTTCCCAGACGCTAATGGACAATATACCAGATTTCAATATTATCACGATGTTCAAGGCGACACACTCGATATAGATTAGAATTTTGAATTTTTAAACTGTTATTTTTTATTGTGTACTCTGGGTTTTGATTTATGTCTTAGTAAAATTGTTGTGTATATGAAAATTATTGTTCAGTTTTTTTTTTTTTTACTTTTACCTCAGTAAATTTACATAAGTGAATTTATCATATCAAATGTGTATAGACTGAAATGAGGGTCTATAGCAGGGGTCCCCAAACTATGGCCCCTGCCGCCCACAGGCCCCCTCGCCACCTTCAGAACTGGTAAGGGCCCCTGCAGTACCTGTAATAGAGCTGGATGCGGCCAGTTGGTGGCTCCAGCGCTATTACAATGTACAGTGTAATTACCAGTGGATAATTTTTAAACCCTACCAGACATGGGCCCTCTCACCTGCCTCCCTACTCACACTGACAATATTGCCACTTCATGTCCCTCCCTGCACCCAGGACCCTGCACAAGACACTTGTATATCTCTCCATGAAACCCCTGTCATCACCATGTGTATTATCCCAGTTCTGTGACATCACTATACATGTTACTATATATGAAGGTGGGGGGAGGCTATCAGAGGGTCTAGGTTCACCCATGGCCACCTCTTTCATACAAAGTATTGTATGTGGCATCACCACAAAGCGTGGTGTCGCACACGTACAGTACAGTCATGGCCAAAAGTTTTGAGAATGATACAAATATTAATTTCTACAAAGTCTACTGCTTCAGTTTTTATAATGGCAATTTGCATATACTCCAGAATGTTATAAAGAGTGATCAGATTAACAGCAATTACTTGCAAAGTCAATATTTGCCTAGAAAATGAACTTTATCCCCCAAAACACATTTCAACATCATTGCAGCCCTGCCTTAAAAGGACCAGCTAACATGGTTTCAGTGATTGCTCCATTAACACAGGTGTGGGTGTTGATGAGGACAGGGCTGGAGATCAATCTGTCATGATTAAGTAAGAATGACACCACTGGACACTTTAAAAGGAGGCTGATGCTTGGCATCATTGTTTCTCTTCTGTTAACCATGGTTATCTCTAAAGAAACACGTGCAGTCATCATTGCACTGCACAAAAATGGCCTAACAGGGAAGAGTATCGCAGCTAGAAAGATTGCACCTCAGTCAACAATCTATCGCATCATCAAGAACTTCAAGGAGAGAGGTTCCATTGTTGCCAAAAAGGCTCCAGGGCGCCCAAGAAAGACCAGCAAGTGCCAGGACCGTCTCTTAAAAGTGTTTCAGCTGCAGGATCGGGCTACCAGCAGTGCAGAGCTTGCTCAGGAATGGCAGCAGGCAGGTGTGAGTGCATCTGCACGCACTGTGAGGCGGAGACTCTTGGAGCAAGGCCTGGTCTCAAGGAGGGCAGCAAAGAAGCCACTTCTCTCCAGAAAAAACATCAGGGACAGACTGATATTCTGCAAAAGGTACAGGGAGTGGACTGCTGAGGACTGGGGGAAAGTCATTTTCTCTGATGAATCCCCTTTTCGATTGTTTGGGACATCTGGAAAACAGCTTATTGGGAGAAGACGAGGTGAGCGCTACCACCAGTCTTGTCTCATGCCAACTGTAAAGCATCCTGAAACCATTCATGTGTGGGGTTGCTTCTCAGCCAAGGGAATCGGCTCTCTCACAGTCTTGCCATGAATAAAGAATGGGACCAGAATGTCCTCCGAGAGCAACTTCTCCCAACCGTCCAAGAGCAGTTTGGCGATCAACAATGCCTTTTCCAGCATGATGGAGAACCTTGCCATAAAGCAAAGGTGATAACTAAATGGCTCAGGGAACAAAACAGAGATTTTGGGTCCATGGCCTGGAAACTCCCCAGATCTTAATCCCATTGAGAACTTGTGGTCAATCATCAAGAGACGGGTGGACAAACAAAAACCTACAAATTCTGACAACATGCAAGCACTGATTGTGCAAGAATGGACGGCTATCAGTCAGGATTTGGTCCAGAAGGTGATTGAGAGCATGCCAGGGAGAACTGCAGAGGTCCTGAAGAAGAAGGGTCAACACTGCAAATATTGACTTGTGCATTAACTCATTCTAACTGTCAATATAAGCTTTTGTTACTCATAATATGATTGTAATTATATTTCTGTATGTGATAAAAACATCTGACAAACACACATAAAAACCAGAGGGCAGCAGATCAGGTGAGAATAGAAGATTTGTGTCATTCTCAAAACTTTTGGCCATGACTGTACTACTTCTGGTGATGCAGAACCCACTCATCATGGCTCCAGAAGCGAATCATATGGCGCCTAACATCACTTTATTTTATAGTGCAGCCCTCGAATGGTCTGAGGGACAGCTAATTGGCCCCCTGTAGAAAAAGTTTGTGGACCCCTGGTGTATAGACATAAAATATATATTTATTTGTTCCTAGGTTGTGATGTTATGCTTGACTTTGAAACATGTTACATATATCACAATCACCTACACTCACCAAAAGATCATAAGGATATTTTAAACATATAAAACTAAAATAACGATATAAATACAAATCTTCTTAGAAGGTGCTTCAATATAACAATATTCAATATAACTATACTGTCCAGAGAAGTCCACGTTAGCCATATTCATCTACGAGATCTACTTCAGAACCGGCTCAGGAAGGTGTTGATGAGTTCCTCTCTGTCAGGTCGAGGGACAGGGGCAATATTGTCCGGGAGATTTGGCAGGGCCGACTGCCAGGTGCAATCCAATTCTCCCAAGACGTAGCGGATAAGATCACTCAAAATGTCTTTGAGGAATTCCTGGGATTTAGCTTCATAAAGTGTTTTCACTACCCACGCTTTTCTGCCCTTGGAATACTCAATCCGGTACATTTTTTGTGGCTCATCGTCAAAGTGTTTCAGGACAGCTTGCACTCGGCCAACATTCCGATTATGATCAAGTATCGCTAGCTGTGTTCTTGCCACCATGCTGTCATAATAAAAATGTACCCTTTTTGGCCTATATTTCAGGACACTGCTGTGGAACACCTCTCGCTGTCCAGTGTGGCAAAAGAGACAGTTTTTTAATATCCTCAAGTAATGTCTTGCTTTCAACAATCGATTTTAGGCGACCATATGCCACTGTGTTAGCCTGCAACCATTTTTTGTTTTCTTCCACTGGTGGATGTTGACACTGGTGGTATAGGCTGCCAGAATCCCACTCATGGATATTGATGACATGTTTCAAAGACGAGGTCCATTTTTCTACTAGAAGGTCAGGGTCCTCGTTGCAGTTTTTGGCACACCACCATAAGTGGTTTTTTAGTGGGGCCGTCCAGGGTGCTAAGGACTGACAATGCTTTTGTTTAGAAGCAGCTAAGATTTTTTTGTCCAACAGACTTGGCAACGTGCCACACGTCAAACTGGTGATGGATTTGGCAATAATCTTCCCTAATCATCTTGCGGATACTGACGTGTCAATAAGTTGCCTGATATTTATGCCAGATTCCAAAAGCTGCTCTAAACATGCCTTGAAAGATAATGAATTTTAATGTTCAAAAGCTGGGTCAATCTGTTACCTCTGTGTCCCTGGAAAAATTATTTTTTTTTTACTTCACCTCCATCATTGTGTACACCACATATCTTGCTGAAAATCCAGGGCTATCTGCTTGACCGTCCCCAGCAAGACACAAAGCTCTGTTGCCCATCTCTGAAATCAATGATGATTTTTCTTGCATCCAGTGATGGTTGATGATGGGGAAAAAAACATTTTTTGGTAGTGGTAGTTTGATGTTTCCTACCGTCAAGATATTTAAAATAGAAAAGTAATTCTTTACTTTTAAAAATGTCGCCCCATTCAATATAACTCCTGCACTAAGTAGAAGGTTACCTGCAGGAATTCGACGAATAAGTGGTTGGCTTGGCCAGATGTTGCATACATGGCCTTCAGTACATTTACAATCCACTGTTATCATGGATCCCAGTTTTTTGGTTCTATATTGAATCAATTTTGCTGAACAAGACCTTCTAAATGGGCAGGGTATCATGGCCAACAGTCTCTCTAAGCAGGACTGAAAGATAAAATATTTTTCTTCTTTGGATGGATCCAAATTGGTTCCTATAATGTTGACAAAAGGAGTTTCGGATGCAATGTCTCCCTCTAGATCCTCTTCCTCATCTTCAACGTAAAAAGATTCCTCTTCTTTGGATGACTCTAGATCATCGTCAGCGATTAGGCAGACTTGATCTGCTTAATTGCAACCCAGACAAATGTCGCACAGAGATTTTTCTAATGTAGCTGTATCAGTGAGAGCAAAAGACCTTTTTTACTGACGTGACGTACAGAATGGGTCACCTGGACAGAAAATACGGATTCTGCTTTGTGATGACTGGACAGCTGAACTGTGACACACAGAATGGTTCCACACAGCTGTATGAAATGGATTTATATCACTGAGATAAAACAATAAAAAAACTTTTTTTTATATATTTTTTTTTTTTTAGATTTTTTATATATATATAGTTTCTGCACGTCACGTTAAAAAATATCAGAGAGCAGAGAGCAAACTTAGCCCCTGCTGACTGTGGCTATTTTGACTGCAACCCAGAAAAATGTCGGTCAGATTTTTGTAATGTAACTATATCAGTGAGAGCAAAAGACCTTTTTTACTGACGTGACGTACAGAATGTATCACCTGGACAGAAAATACGGATTGTGGTTTGTGTTGAGTGGACAGCTAAACTGTGACACACAGAATGGTTCCACACTGCTGTATGAAATGGATTTGTATCACTGAGATAAAACTATAAAAAACAGGGTTATATATGGCGATAGCTGCACTACTAGTGCCAGCCAGCCAAGCCAGGAGACAAAAAGTCTTGTAGCCCTTAGAAGGGCTTTTGGGTTCTTTGTGGGTGATTCCTGCCTAACAGAGAACTAAATCCAGGCCCTAACACTGTCCCTGAAACGCAGCAGCTCTATCCCTAACGACATCCAGATGGTATCTGAGCCAAGCACCGCGGGCAGTCACTAGTATATACCAGGGTCACCTGATCAGGCCAGCCAACCCCTGCTATCGACATGTAAGGGCCCCACGTGATGCTGGGTGTACTGTAGAGTCTCCTGGCTTGTGATTGGCTGAGTTTATAGGCGCCAAAAATGCACAATGCGGAAGATTCCATTTCCTTGAGCATGGCGAGATACTTGTCCGAGCAGCGAGCACTTACGAGTACCCTAATACTCGAACGAGAACCAAGCTCGGACGAGTATGCTCGATCATCTCTAGTTTCTTTGGATATTCCTTTGCTTAGTCTTTTCTGGTCCTAGGCTGACACATAGATCTGAGCATCGGTAAAAGCCTCCTTGTCTTTGATAGACCTGTTACCTCCATCAGAAAGGCCATAAACCTCTTCAAATTCTTCAAGTAATTGAAGACGGTTTGATGAGTGTTTCCGATCTCCATAAGCTTGGCCAAATATTCATTTGTCTTCTCAATATTATTGATAAACTTCAGAGACGGCTCCTTGTCTCCATATAGTACAGGAAACGTGCAACATTCTCCACCTCTTGTTTGGACCTCACAAAAGGTCTGTGATAGGTATTTAACAAAAATCGGAAATTGTTTTTTTCTCCAAGGAATACCTTTTGTACATTCCCGCTTCAGTCATCTTCTTCCTCACTGGGTTGTTCCTTGCAATGTTTGGCTGGACTGTCGCTGATTCTGTTGCTCCGTTTTCTTCTTCCTTTTGCTCTCCTTGCTCTTCGCGCTCTCTGTGGTTTTCTGCCACTTTTCCTTTCCTCCTTTGATGTTGGCTATCTTGGTTATTTTGTGTGATTTGTAGTACTCTCTCTTCTTTTGTGTCCAAGTCATTGATCATAGTGATTAGGGATGAGCGAACCGAACCGTAACGAACCAGATTCGTTACGAACTTTACCGAACGTTCGGTTCGTCCCCGAACCGAACTTTCGTCAAGTTCGTATGAATCAGGTTCGTAAATAAAGTTTACTTTTTCCACAGAATAGACCAGGATACAAGGGATTATTTATTACTCCTACAATCCCTTGTATCCTGGTGTGACCCTCGTGTCAAACCACCCTTTTGGGAGGAGAATGGCCGAGATGGGTAATAATCTGGTTCGTTACGGTTCTGTTCGCTCGTCCGAACGAAACGTTCGGACGAGCGAACAGAACCGTAACGAACCAGATTCGTTTAAGAACTTTTAAGACGAATCTGGTTAAAATAAAAACGGCACATCAAATGCGTACATATTCAGTTAAGTAGCGTACCTTTGACAACGCTAGACTGTATGTTCGTTATTTGTGCGGGAATGTTCGCATTAGCGTACGTATTAGTGTAGATTCTCAAATATGCGTATATTCGTTCGTATAAGGTTCGTTTTAGGTTCGGTTCGTACGAATCCGAACTTCAAGAAAGTTCGCCGAAGCGAACCGAACCGAACTTTTCAAAAGTTCGCTCATCCCTAATAGTGATACTTTTGAAGACCCTGTACCACAACCAATACAAAGAAAATAATATAGAGTTTAATATCATATAGATAGAAACATTATATACATTTTGTAAGACACATATCCATTACCTCTTAGGCTGACAATCGGCCATCTCTGGTTCTGTCTGTCCCACATTCTTTTCTCATACAATCAATGTTTTGCTGTAGGATCCTACAACTTCCTTATTTTCACAACTTTGAAGTTGACTATTTTCAAGTGGAAAGACAAAATTAATACTTTATAGAAACCTAACGAAATCAAATAAAAAGACATATCATAACAGATTATACAATAATACAAACCTTTGCTCAGCAGCACTGTCACAAATGAAAAAAATCATGGTTCTTCAGAAAACCGATCATGTTGCTCGTGGATTTTCCGTTACATAACACTGGAGCAACCTCATTGTAATATATAGTAAGTCCTTTTGATGCTATATTGACCAAGTTTCTTTTGGCCTCTGCCAGGGTTCCTTTGATCTCATCATCGCTGCGATTCTTCAAGCTCTTCCTACACAGATGGGTCAGGTCATCGGGGTTCTGTTATGCCTGTTCAAAAAATAAATAAATAAATAAAAATTATATATATAATGTCTATGACAATGTCTAAATTTTCTTCCTTAATGTACTTTTAATATAAGCCTTAAAATATACTTACACTTTGGATTCCTTCTTAAAATGTAAGCTTCTTTGAAATACACTGTAAAATAAATAGAAAAAAAAATTAATATAGCTTTAAAAAAGCTATTGGGTTAACAGCAAACAAATCACACAGTATAAAGAGTATATAGAAAAGAAGTACAGGGAGAAAGTTGAGCAAATCCTCAGAGATCCTGGAGATCAGATCTGATGAGTGGAGCTTCAGTGAATTTCCGAAAGCAGTCTGTAAAACTGAACTCAGAACTTTTATACAGAAAGCTCGGATACCTTCACCAATAGGAACTAATCCAGCAGGTGTGAAAATTAGCAATGAGTGAGAGTGGCTAACACCTACAAAGTAACTAGAGTAACAAAAAAAAAACATATATAGAGAGAGTGTGTGTAAAGTATACTAAAAAGTAACCAAAAATAAATAAAAAAATTGATATAAATTAAGAATTTGCCTTTTCCTTAGGAACTCAATCATGTTTACTGTCCGTGGATAGCAAGTCCCTTGATGCATCATTGATTACTTCCTAAAGAGAAATTTTCCCAGGATCAAATCCTCCTAGAAGATATAAACAAAGGAAAAAATAATAAAACATTGTGTATTGTAAGGCTGAGGAGTGTGGTAGGGCAGTGTGGCAGTGACACAGACACAGTCCAGATAAAGTAACGTACGGATTAGTTTTAGCTCCAAAACAGATTAAACAACAAAACAGAAATAAAACCAAACGTTCGCCTGGCTCGGTTCTTACAGTGATTGGGCTCCTCTGACTCACGCTCCCAGGGGTGCTGGCAATGCTTGGCTTTTACCGGCCTACAGACTGCCTATGTCCCTCAGCAATGTCCTTTTCAGAGAGAGACACAGACACAGTTACTGCTGGTTCCTTCAGGCTTTTATGCACCTATAACGAGGCACCCTTTCTCAGCTGAGCGGACTGAGTCTCCCACACTCTCTGTACTGATTCAGGAGTGGGAGCGGTGAGTCCCATTACCAACCTATTCACCACTCCAACAAAGCCGGCCCAGAATTTACCATTTACCAAGGGTTTGGCAACTAGGCTGCTGAACAAAACAGCATTATCCAACTTTTAATATCTCGCCCAGCTTAGCTTTCTGGGTGAAATATACACTCAGTACAATTCCAGCTGTCTGCCTACAATATATTTATATACCGTATGTGTAAAATGTAGTCCATGGCTGGCTATAGGCCACTTTCTTCAGTTGAGTTGAATATGTCTCCTTGGATCTTCAGGTTGCAGTACTAAGTTTATATTTCATGTAGTCTGTGGTGTCAAAACTGACTCTAGTGTCACTAATTAAATGAAGTTTGGTAGCAAAGGTTGTCAATTGTTGTACAAATAGTTTGATGCCAAAGATATGGAATGTGTTATTCCTTTATAGTGTAGAAATATTTTGATGGCAATGTTCAAAAGTAACCAAGAGTAACCTCTGCAGAGAGTAACCTATAGTAACCTAATAATAAATCTAGATAAAGATGAAGACTCTGCCTTTCCTTAGGAACCCAATCATGTTTTTCATGCATTTTTGTCTCTTAACAGCTCAGTGATCCTCATAACAAGCCCCTTGATACATCATTGACCAACTTTATTTTGGCCTCTGTCAGGGTTGTCTTGATCTCATCATTGCTGCTATGCTTCATGCACTTCCTAAACAGATGGGTTCCGAGGATAGGAGGTCGTCCACCTATAAGACATAAACAACAATAAAACACTGTATTTATGTAAAATATAGTCCATGGCTGGACTATAGAAGCTCATCTTAAAAGTCAGGTACTACTCTGGAGATCTTTAGGGACCTCGTTGACATCGCTGGCTATGAGGGTGTTTTTGCTCTGCAATAAAACATAAATGAACATTAATATGTATCATAGAAAGCTCACCTCATTACAGAATGCAATGAGATTATTTTGACAGTCTATCCACCTTGTGGTCCAGCCAGCGTCATCCTGGTCACTGATTGTGTCCTGGGAAGTGATGTCCTCGTCTTCCTTGCTGTCGTCATCCTTTGAAGTTGAGTCTTCTTCATCCTGGCTTGCCCGACGATCTTCAGGATCCCAATGTCTTTGTATGAAACATATACAAAACAAATGACTTAGCAATCAATATTGCAGAGCAAGATTGTTTTTACTCCCACAATCAAGTACCTTGAGGCGCTGGCTTGTGGCTCATCACTCGTGACTTGCCCTGCTTGTATGACTAGGTGGTAGCCATGGCAAATATCTGTTAGTGTCTTTTCTCTATAGCTTCTTTCAACCGTGAGGCTGGTATGTGCCAAATATTTGGAAAACTGATAATTAGGGATGGTCAAGTTTCACAAACCCTTCTGACAAGCTGGCTAGAGATGTTGGGAAGTTGGAATCTAGGATTAAAAAGAAGATGGTAACACTCAATATATACCACTATACTTAAACTTTGTCAATGATAAGTGACTTTTTTTAATCTTACTTCTTGTGGCACCGCAAGATGTCATTGGAATAGATCTCTTTTCCAGAGGTTAATAAGAAGAATCTTTCTTTTGCCGAGTCTCTATGTAGCAACCTCGGTCTAACTTTTTCAAAGTAGACCTTAAACCATTGTGGGAAAAAAACAAACCAAATTATATAAAAAAAATGACTAATAAAAAAAATGAGAAATTATTGAAATGTCTTATTTCCATGTTATGTTAACCAATAACCTTAAATAAAGCTTACCACTTTTTATGAAGAAGTCTCATGTAACTTAACACCAATTATAGCGAGCTCTTCCCCATTATACAGTTAGGGCCAGAGATATTTGGACAGTGGCACAATTTTCGCGAGTTGGGCTCTGCATGCCACCACATTGGATTTGAAATGAAACCTCTACAACAGAATTCAAGTGCAGATTGTAACGTTTAATTTGAAGGGTTGAACAAAAATATCTGATAGAAAATGTAGGAATTGTACACATTTCTTACAACACTCCACATTTTAGGAGCTCAAAAGTAATTGGACAAATAAACATAACCCAAACAAAATATTTTTATTTTCAATATTTTGTTGCGAATCCTTTGGAGGCAATCACTGCCTTAAGTCTGGAACCCATGGACATCACCAAACGCTGGGTTTCCTCCTTTTTAATGCTTTGCCAGGCCTTTACAGCCGCAGCCTTCAGGTCTTGTTTGTGGGTCTTTCCGTCTTAAGTCTGGATTTGAGCAAGTGAAATGCATGCTCAATTGGGTTAGGATCTGGTGATTGACTTGGCCATTGCAGAATGTTCCACTTTTTTGCACTCATGAACTCCTGGGTAGCTTTGGCTGTATGCTTGGGGTCATTGTCCATCTGTAACTATGAAGCGCCGT
>ONZH01000349.1:0-31668 GCA_900303285.1 Rhinella marina
GGCAGACGAGCACAGATAATTTTGTACAAAAGTATTTTGCCAAGAATCTCACATTTACAAGTAGCTAGTATCGTGTGGATAGTGAGTATGGCAGTTGTATGAGGAGGCAGTAGAGAAGGAAGTGGTAGGTAGAGCAATAGAAGGCATGTACGCTCACATCTTCGGTGGCGTAGGAACATGTGCCAAAACCGCTTTCTGCCTCAGGCGCCAGCCTCCACTACATTTTCTCAGTGGGTAGTTAGGGAGATATACATCCCTGCCCATGCTTACTGGTCCACATATTGATGGTTATGTGGACCTTGCAACTGATGGTGTTGCGCAGCAGACACCTGATTTTGTCCATAACTTGTTCATGCAGGGCAGGGATGGCCTGCCTGGAAAAGTTGTGGTGGCTGGGAACCATGTACTGTTGGAGAGCAACCGTCAAAAAGTTTCTAAAACTGTCTGTCTCCACCAGACAACATTTCAAAGGCCAGGAATTTTGCAATGTTGGCATTCAGGGCAAGGACTCGCAGGTGGGTGGGGGGGACCTCCTCTTTCTCTCCAGTGTTTGGGACAGTGTGGAGATGCTTGTTGACACTGCTGGTGGCAGTGTTGCTGTCACTTCCTCCTTTTGAAGGGTGCCAGGTGGGCCTATCACTCCAGAGTGGGAGGAAGAGGCCAAGACCACAGCAGAAAAGGGAGCAGGAGAAGCCTCAGAGCCTCATGGTTTTTCATGTGTCTACTCCACTGCAGCTCATGCTTTGCATTTAGATGTCTGGTCATGCAGGTGGTGCTCAGGTTTAGAACATTTATGCATCTCTTCAGGCTCTGACTGCACAGTTTGCAAACCACCCGTGTCTTGTCGTCAGCACATTGACTGAAGAACTGCCATGCCAGGGAATTTGTTCGAGATGGCTTTGTTGTGCTCTGTCCCTCAGCACAGTGGGCAGTAGCAGGCATACTGGCTATGGGCCAGCCACTGTGGTTTTGCACTCTGCTCCCTCTTGTGCTGTGTGCCTGGTACTGTGTGAACACAACCTCTTCCTCTGAACTTCACATGTCACTCAGACGACCTTGATTCCATGTGGGGTCTAGGACCTCATCATCAATCCATGGGGATTGAAAAAATGAAGGTAAAAATCAACTTCTGTCAGCTACAGGAATGAGTGGGAAGGAGACTTTCTCTCTGCAATGACACACACACAAACATTAAATGAAATAGATTAAATATACCTGTGCAAAGCAATGTTTTCTTCCACTGCTACCCACTGTGTTTCCTCAAATTACCATGGCATTGACCTATAATTCAGGCCACCCTGAAAAGAAGGACCTAAAAGCACCCCCCCACACACCCCAAGGTCCCGGTAAACCACGCCCCTGACCCGGTCAGGTCATGCCCCCTCCCACTCCGCAGCCAATGGGGATTGAAAAAATGAAGGTAAAAATCAACTTCTGTCAGCTGCATTGACTTTCTCTCTGCAACGACACACAGAAACATTAAATGAAATAGATGAAATATACCCAGGCGAAGCGGGGTCTTTCTGATAGTATATATCAATATATATATATATATATATATATATATATATATATATATATATATACTGTATTGTGCACTGTACCTATAGAGTTTCTGAAAATAAACATCTAGCTCATTGTGAGAAAGCAACATAGCGCTTTACAATGATGGGCATCTTTATAAAATTTTACATTAAAATGGAATGTTTTTTAAGAAATACATAAAAGTCTGACCCAAGCAAAACAGCTCATGGTAGCCTTAGTTCATACAATCCATTTACAGTTGCATATGTCTAAATGCACATATTTTCAGAGTGTAAAATGGTTTGATGTCTGATTAAAGGGGTTGGCCACCCTAAGTATCAAAAATCCAAAGTACCTCAGACAATAGCCAACACCATGAAGTATTTCTATCAGGTGACATGTACTGGCTGTATGTCATTTTTCTAACCTGTTCACCATGGCACACGTCCCTGGAGGAGCTCCCTCAGTCAGGCTGTGTGGGAGGAGCAGCTGCAAAGTGAAAGTAAAAATCCCAGCATTCACTGCAGCAAGCATGTCTAGAGGAGCAGTCACATGACCTCCCCGTCCACCTGTGTTCCCATAGAGACAAGAGCCCCTTAGATAATATCAATAACTAAGTTATCAGTGAATAACTGCTGCAATAGAAAGAATGCCCCAGTCCCACCAGTAAAGGGGGGGGTGGGTTACCCATTTCATAAATTTGCTGTGGGGCCTAGTCATTTCCAGTTGTGCCACTGGCTGTAAGCCATGAACAGAATGAGGGGGAGATTTATCATTTCCCTTGTTCCTAAAAAGTTGCAAACTATGTGTTTGCAAATTTTTAACTGCGCTTTTTTTTTAAAGGGCGTGACAATGGCAGAGAGAGGGCGTTACCAGTCACCCCAACAAATTTATGTTCATTTTCACCAGTTTTGTGACTCAAATGAAGCCAGAAATCTATGGCAGCTCTGAGCTGTCATAGATTTCTGTTTAGGTGCAAGGACTACCGGAGGAGGGGGGATGTACAGCGAGGGGGGGGGACCTTTGTTACACAAGATCTGCTTACAAATCGATCTGCTCACAGATGAATATGTGACTACCCTTCATCTGGGGAAAAAGGGAAAATGAGTGTAGTCAAATATCTCTCTCTCTCTATATATATATATATATATATATATATATATATATATACAGTACAGACCAAAAGTTTGGACACACCTTCTCATTCAAAGAGTTTTCTGTATTTTCATGACTATGAAAATTGCACATTCACACCTAAGGCATCAAAACTATGAATTAACACATGTGGAATTATATACTTAACAAAAAAGTGTGAAACAACTGAAAATATGTCTTATATTCTAGGTTCTTCAAAGTAGCCATCTTTTGCTTTGATTACTACTTTGCACACTCTTGGCATTCTCTTGATGAGCTTCAAGAGGTAGTCACTTGAAATGGCTTTCACTTCACAGGTGTGCCCTGTCAGGTTTAATAAGTGGGATTTCTTGCCTTATAAATGGGGTTGGGACCATGAGTTGTGTTGGGCAGAAGTCAGGTGTATACACAGCTGATAGTCCTATTGAATAGACTGTTAGAATTTGTATTATGGCAAGAAAAAAGCAGCTAAATAAAGAAAAACGAGTAGCCATCATTACTTTAAGAAATGAAGGTCAGTCAGCCCGAAAAATTGGGAAAACTTTGAAAGTGCCACCAAGTGCAGTCGCAAAAACCATCAAGCGCTACAAAGAAACTGGCTCACATGAGGACCACCCCAGGAAAGGAAGACCAAAAGTCACCTCTGTTGCGGAGTATAAGTTCATCCGAGTCAGAAATGCAGGTTAACAGCAGCTCAGATTAGAGACCAGGTCAATTCCACACAGAGTTCTAGCAGCAGACACATCTCTACAACAACTGTTAAGAGGAGACTGTGTGCAGCAGGCCTTCATGGTAAAATAGCTGCTAGGAAACCACTGCTAAGGACAGGCAACAAGCAGAAGAGACTTGTTTCGGCTAAAGAACACAAGGAATGGACATTAGACCAGTGGAAATCTGTGCTTTGGTCTGATGAGTCCAAATTTGAGACCTTTGGTTCCAACCACCGTGTCTCTGTGCGACGCAGAAAAGGTGAACTGATGGACTCTACATGCCTGGTTCCCACCGTGAAGCATGGAGGAGGAGGTGTGATGGTGTGGGGTGCTTTGCTGGTGACACTGTTGGGGATTTATTCAAAATTGAAGGCATACTGAACCATCATGGCTACCACAGCATCTTGCAGCGGCATGCTATTCCATCCAGTTGGCGTTTAGTTGGACCATCATTTATTTATCAACAGGACAATGACCCCAAACACACCTCCAGGCTGAGTAAGGGCTATTTGAGCAAGAAGGAGAGTGATGGGGTGCTACGCCAGATGACCTGGCCTCCACAGTCACCAGACCTGAACCCAATCGAGATGGTTTGGGGTGGGCTGGACCGCAGAGTGAAGGCAAAAGGGCCAACAAGTGTTAAGCATCTCTGGGAGCTCCTTCAAGACTGTTGGAATACCATTTCAGGTGACTACCTCTTGAAGCTCATCAAGAAAATGCCAAGAGTGTGCAAAGCAGTAATCAAAGCAAAAGGTGGCTACTTTGAAGAACCTAGAATATAAGACATATTTTCAGTTGTTTCACACTTTTTTGTTAAGTATATAATTTCACATGTGTTAATTCATAGTGTTAATGCATTCAGTGTGAATCTACAATTTTCATAGTCATGAAAAAACAGAAAACTCTTTGAATGAGAAGGTGTGTCCAAACTTTTGGTCTGTACTGTATATTATATATATATAATATATATATATATTGTACAGGGGTCACACATCACTATATATATTGTACAGGGGGATCACACATCACTATATATATTGTACAGGGGGGTCACACATCACTATATATAACGTACAGGGGGTCACACATCACTATATACAGTGTACAGGGGGTCACACATCACTATATATAACGTACAGGGGGTCACACGGCACTATATATAACATACACGGGGTCACACATCACTATATATAAAACGTACAGGGGGGTCACACGTCACTATTAGTGTTGAGCGAGCATGCTCGCCCAAGCACTATATTTGCTCGAGCATCGGTATGCTCGGCACATCGCCGTGTTCGGCCTAACACCGCGTGTGCTCAAGTGCGATGCTCGAGTCTTCTCCCCGCACGTTTGTTGCTGCTACGCAGCGAATAAACTTTCGGGTAAGTACTGGCATTCACTGTAATGTTGATTTGTACGCTAATGTTACGCATTCTACGCTAATGCGTACGAATTTGTATGCTAATGCTACGAATTGTACGCTAATGCGTACAAATTTGTATGCTAATGCTACGCATTGTACGCTAATGCGTATAAATTTGCATGCTAATGCTATGCATTGTACGCTAATGCATACAAATTTGTATGCTAATGCTACGCATTGTACGCTAATGCGTACAAATTTGTATGCTAATGCTGCGCATTGTACGCTAGTGCATACAAATTTGTATGCTAATGCTACGCATTGTGCGCTAATGCGTACAAATTCAGTTAATTAGCGTACTTTTACGAGTGAAAAGAGTAAAAGAGGAGAAGTTGTGATTCTGACCTTTTTCTGTGAACTACGTCACTATATATAATGTACAGGGGGTCACACATCACTATATATAATTTACAGGGAGTCACACATCTGTATATACAGTATAACGGGGGTCACGGATCTCTATATGCAGTGGTGGGCATCACACATCACTGTATACAGTGTACAGGGGTTCACAGATCTCTATATGCGGGGCCACATATCACTGTATGGGGGGGTGTCATATATCACTATATACAGTGTGCAGGAAGGAGAGGGCACATATTTACAGATGAGACCAGTGACTGCTGCTGATATCACTGACCTCAGCCATACTGACAGCTCAGAAGGGGTTAAAGCTCCTGACCTGCTGGTCAGGCTGGAATAAACATGTCTGTGATAAGATCACATTGCAGAGTAGTCATAGACAGGACAGACACTTGGATTGCTCACACTTTGTTGTCCACAGCGCCTTCCTGGCTCTGCTACATCACTGCAGTCAGTGAGCTCCATCACAGCTTCTCCTCAGTTTCCCTTCCTCCTGCAAAGTTTCTTTATTTCAGCTATTAACAAGTGTCCCTGCTAAGCCCCTACAGACCTGTATAGCCAGGAGTGTAGTCACAGGAGAAGGAAAGCAGCCATGACATAAGCAGGGTGTCTTTAGGACCCAGAGAGCAGCACACTCCTTCAGCCATGGACTAGGGCACGTGCAGGGATGGAAGAGACAGGCAGCTGTGAGAGAAGGACAGGAGGGGGTGTGGCTTCCAATAGCAAGGAAACCAAGCAGATCTGCTTAAGAAGATATATTATGAAGTTTATTGTCTCCCTGCTTTCTTTAGAGTTTTAATAAGTGCTACCAAAGTGGCCAACCCCTTTAAGTAAATTGGGTGATTTCATATCCAACTTCTGATCTTCTCATTTCTTTAGTAAGAAAACATATACGCCCCCAAAACCTAAATATGACTGTCAAAGAGTAAATATCCTCCCTAAATGTTAAGGGGGTGATAAAATATAAAAATTATTCTGTGTCAACCTTCCTGTTGTCACTAGATGATTTTGCAAGGGAGAGACAATAGGTTGTGATTTTTTTTATTTGCTAGTTTATTAAAGCTAGGCATGTATACTGAGTTAGTCTGTCAATGATTGCCAAAAGATTATTGTCCCTTGTCCCTTTCCACTGGTCCATTAAAAGACGGTTGCTATGGCTTGTCTCTCTTCCCTTTTGAGGAAGACAGAGGAGTGATCCTTCACACTGCATACCTGTATTAAGCTTCAGAGTGAGAAGGCGAGTCAGTCAGTAATCCAATCTGATTGGATGGCAGGAAGATGCTGGCTAAAGCAGGTGTGTGTGTGAAGTGAGGGAAAGCAGTTTTGGCTCAGAGAACTGGCAGAGGAGCCATCTTGAGAAGATCCTCATATTTTAGGATTCAAAACAACAATAACTAAGGGAAAAGCTCTGGGAAAACAGTGGTATTTGAAAAAACGAAAGATCGCTTTATGTATAATGCTGCAGTAGCAGTAACATATGCTAAAATTGATTTTTTTGATGCAAAAACACTTTAAACTTTTCATATTGCTTTCCAACTTCAAACAAGTATTGATGCTGTTATAATTTTAAACTAAATATTCTAGTCCCAGCAAGCATGCAACCTCAAGTATTATGAATGCCCATGGCAGTGAAATATGTACTTTTTTTGTCTTTAGATTACATGCCATACTGATGAATTCAACAACAAAATATAAAAAGGCTCTTTTCTTCTCGTTTAGTAGGTCATTTACTTTCTAACACCAAGCAGAAAGATATGGGGAAAAAAGTGGTCAGGTATTGATTATGTTTACAATAGGAGTCATCCAGATACAGATGTGGTGCCAAAATTAAGCCTAGGCATGGTCACTACAGTCAAGGGTCTGGTAATGGTGCTGAAGCAGAGCTGGATATGTGTTAGCACAGGCATAACTCAGAGCAGTAGCGAGAGAAATCAAGGGTTTAGTAATGGTAGTCAAGCAGAGCTGTACAATATGCGGTACAGTAGAAAGAGTTGCAAAAGTATAATCAAAGAAGCCAGGTCAATATCAGAAAATGATTATACAAGACAGAGATAGCAAAGAAATAAGAAGCCTAACTATGAGATAAACAACTGTAAAATGCGCCTGAGGCCAATGATTTAAATAGGACTCTGAGTTCTCTGATGGGCAGGGCAGCCATGTGCTCAGCCCCTCCTAACACCCTGCCATCCCTTCTACAAAATCCATTGTTCCACACTTGGACAGACTGACAGTGCTGGGTCACAGAAAGATGAGCCCATTATAATATGGATTTATTCAGCTAGTGTTAAACTTAATGATACAGTAGTTACAGTACAGTATAAATCAGTATTGAGTAATTCCTGCTTCCAAAGGGAGCAGCTATGACAGTAGAAAAGAAAGCAGGAAAGGACTTGAGCCCCAGACTACTGTACTTCCCACCATCCATAGTCCTATCAACGTCATGTCTTTTGCCTTAATGGTACTGTAAGTATGCCACTGAATTTAAGTAAAGTTGTTAAATTTATATATTTATCTGGACACTGATAGTATATTATGGGTTTTTAAATCCTAAAAGAAAGAGAAATGTGACGATAAGAAAAAATACTTTGACAAATTAATCAGAAGCCAGAGGCTGATGAACATAAAAAGGCTCACCTAATGACCTGTTAAGCAACTCTTCACAGAAATGGTATGCTATGTTTTCATATCTAGACGTTGTACTGATTTAGCAGGCATATTTATGATTTATAATCAGGTTAGTAATACCCTTCATTTCTATTTCAGGTAACTTTATATTCCTCTTGCATAGACCTCTAATTGTTTTAATTTGGCTTCTCGTAGTGAAGCTATATTATGTGACAGGTATGATGGAAATAAATTAGAATTCTTGACACTTTGATTTCTGTTAATTAAATGGCTGAATTTGTGCTTCGTAGTAAAGGTTGGAAGAACAAGATATCACTTAATATTAACTGACAACTTTATAATTCCAAACCACTGAAAAGAGCCTGTAGAACATCCACATTAAAAACACATAAGTAATGTGAACATTGTGAACTTCTACTCTCTGCACTGAGGTTGACAATATATCTGTATGCTGTGAATATCTCCTTCACATGAACATTGAGATAAATACAAGGTTGTTAAAGAAAAATATCAGAAACACAGAACTACATGTAAAATAGATTGTCGTTGCTTTATAACCAGTTACATTTCTGTTGCACATTATTGTCAATGGTATTTTCTAAATTTTCAGAGAACGTATCCCTATCCTTAGAATGGATTTGCATTTAGATTAAACGGGTTGTCTGCTTTGGGCAACCTCTTTTTCTTAGAAGAGTTCTACAATATAAAGCTGATCACAGCAATCAGCTCTAATCTGTTGGCTGAGTGAACATCAAGCATTCAATTCATCTGTAGCATCACAACAGGAGAAATTAGAGGAATTGGCCATCTTTTTGGGGGTTGAAACTTCCCGATGGACCGATGCTAATGAGACTGCCTGAGTATTTCTCATGGCCGCCGGCTGGGTACATAGCAATATGTGGTTCTAAGCATTAATTAATGTTAGGAGCATCAGGTAACTATGCATCAAGCCACAGGGGCCCACCTGAACTCAGGATAATGATACACTGGAATATGGTTGTGTGCTGGACTCTGCTGAGTTAGTATATTGTGCTGCACTATCCTACTTTGTTCTGCTGTAATATTTTCTGTTGCACTACAGTACCCCACCTACTTGTGTTTCCCCTGCTTACTTGTGTTTTCCCTGCTTACTTCTGCAGCCCTGCCTTATGATAGTTTGGACCCGCTTACAACATGGGGTCATTTTTAGCATTTTTTTAGGACCACTTTAAGTTCTCAATCTGCCCATGATCCACAGTATCTAATCAGTAAGAGTCTGAATGCCGGGACCCTCATGATCACGACCACGGGTATTCCTGAGAACTCTAATGAATGGAGCAATGGTCATGCATGCACGGTGCTGCTTCCTTCAGCTCTTCAGGAGTGCCAAAGAGAAGGAGGGTACATTTCACAGAGATATGAGAGTGTGAAATAACTATCAACTGCATTCATCCATCCTTTTTCATATGTCGCTAATAGAGATGAGCGAGCATGCTCGTCCGAGCTTGGTGCTCGTTCGAGTATTAGGGTACTCGTAAGTGCTCGCTGCGAGTATCTCGCCATGCTCGAGGAAATGGCATCTCCCGCATTTTGAATTTTTGGTGCCTATAACTCAGCCAATCACAAGCCAGGAGACTCTGTGGTACACCCAGCATCACGTGGGGCCCTTACATGTCGATAGCAGGGGTTGGCTGGCCAGATCAGGTGACCCTGGAATATACTAGTGACGTCCGGCAGTGCTCGGCTCAGAGGCTGTCTGGATGTCGTTAGGGACAGATCTACTGCGTTTCAGGGAGAGTGTTAGGGCCTGGATTTAGTTCTCTGTTAGGCAGGAGTGATCTCAAAAGAACCCAACAGCCCTTCTAAGGGCTACAAGACACTTTTTTTTGTCTCCTGGCTGGGCTGGCTGGCACTAGTAGTGTAGCTATCGCCATATATAACAAACTTAGTTTTTTTGTTGTTTTATCTCAGTGATACAAATCCATTTCATACAGCTGTGTGGTACCATTCTGTGTGTCACAGTTCAGCTGTCCAGTCACCACAAACCACAATCCGTATTTTCTGTCCAGGTGACCCATACTGTACGTCACGTAATTAAAAAAGGTCTTTTGCTCTCACTGATACAGCTACATTAGAAAAATCTGAGTGCGACATTTTTCTGGGTTGCAGTCAAAATAGCCACAGTCAGCAGGGGCTGAGTTTGCTCTCTGATATATTCTGCACGTCACGTTAAAAAACAACAAAACAAAAAAAAAACTTAGTTTTTTTGTTGTTCTATCTCAGTGATACAAATCCATTTCATACAGCTGTGTGGAACCATTCTGTGTGTCACAGTTCAGCTGTCCAGTCACCACAAACCACAATCCGTATTTTCTGTCCAGGTGACCCATTCTCTACGTCACGTAATTAAAAAAGGTCTTTTGCTCTCACTGATACAGCTACATTAGAAAAATCTCTGTGCGACATTTTTCTGGGTTGCACTTAAGCAGACGAGGTCTGCCTAATCTAATAGTTTCAGTGTAATTGCTCCATACTGTACGGTACGTAATAAAATACGTAATTTTGATCTAACTTATCCAACTATATACAAACCACAATCCGTATTTTCTGTCCAGGTGACCCATTCTGTACGTCACGTAATTAAAAAAGGTCTTTTGCTCTCACTGATACAGCTACATTAGAAAAATCTCTGTGCAACATTTTTCTGGGTGGCACTTAAGCAGACCAAGTCTGCCTAATCTAATAGTTTCAGTGTAATTGCTCCATACTGCACGGTACGTAATAAAATACGTAATTTTGCTCTAACTTATCCGTTTGTGAGTTTCAGTACAGCAGGCCCATTTTTTTTTTTGGTATATATAATACACTTATATACAGAAAATGTTGAACCCCAGGGCTAAGGGTCGAGGACGAGGGCGTGGGTGCGGGCATTCAATTACTGCAGGGGGCAGAGGCCGTGGTCCTGGGCAGGGTGAGACAGTACTTGCTGATGAGGGAGCAGGGGAACGCCGCAGAGCTACACTCCCTAGCTTCATGTCTCAACTTACAGGGACACGTGGTAGAGGACTGTTGAAACCACAACAGTGCGAACAGGTGAAGTCGTGGATTGCGGACAATGCTTCAAGTAATTTGTCCACCAGTCAGTCTTCCACGCAGTCCACCCACGTTACCCAAGGGAGCACTCCTCTGGCTCCTCCACCTCAACCTCCTTCCCCCCAGTCTGCCCCCTTCCAGGAAAATTTGGAATGCGATCCGGCATACTCTGAGGAACTGTTTTCTGGACCCTTCCCAGAGTCACACACCACTTCTCAGGTTGCTGCTGACCTCTTTCCCGATGCCCAAGTTTTCCAACTGTCGCAGTCTGAGGGTGATGACATTGTTGGCTTAGTGGAAGAAGTGTGTAAAGAGGTGTCGGATGATGAGGAGACACGGTTGTCAGACAGTGGTGAAGTTGTTGCCAGGGCAGGAAGTCCGAGGGGGGAGCAGACTGAGGAATCGGAGGATGACGAGGTGACTGACCCAAGCTGGGTTGATAAGCCGAGTGAAGACAGTGCTTCTGAGGCGGAGGCGAGTGCTGCACCAGAACAGGTTGGAAGAGGCAGTGGTGTGGCCAGAGGGAGAAGCAGGGCCAGAGCTGGTGCATCAGCAGCAACTGTTTCACATAGTGAAGCTCCCGTGGCGAGGCCCAAGTCTAGAGATTCTTTAAAGAAATTGAGGATGACCGACGGACTGTGGTGTGCAACATGTGCCACACCAGGATCAGCAGGGGTGCCACCACTACTAGCCTAACCACCACCAGCATGCGCAGGCATATGAGTGCTAAACACCTCACTCAATGGAACCAAGGCCGTTCACCTCCTGCGGGTCCCACCACTGCTCCTTCCCCTGTGTCACTCGCTGCCTCTGCTAGTCAACCCCCTGCCCAGGACCCCGGCACGAGCGCCTCCCGCCGGAAAACCACACCTTCGCCTACACGATCCTCCACAGCGTCCACCAATGTGTCACTGCGCAGCGTTCAGCTGTCTTTACAGCAAACGCTGCAGCGCAAGAGGAAATACAGTTCTACCCACCCACATGCCCAAGCCCTCAACGTCCACATCTCCAAATTGCTGAGCCTGGAGATGCTGCCCTATAGGCTGGGAGAGACCGAGGCCTTTCGCAACCACATGCCGGTGGCTGCCCCTCGGTATGCGGTCCCCAGCCACCACTATTTTTCCCAATGTGCCTTCCCATCCCTACACCAGCACGTGTAACAGAACATTATCCGTGCCCTGACCAACACTGTTTCTGAGAAGGTCCACCTAACCACGGACACGTGGACAAGTGCTGCCGGGCAGGGACAATATATATCACTGATGGCACATTGGGTTAACTTGGTGGAGGCTGGGACTGAGTCTGACCCTGGGGCTGCTCATGTACTGCCCACACCGAGGATTGCGGGGCCTACCTCGGTCACGTTCTCTCAGACGTACTATGCCTCCTCCTCCGACCCCTCCTCCTCCTCCGAATTACCATCCGTGGGCACGGCGCCTTCAGTCGGTAGCTCTAGGCGCAGCAGCAGTGCCATGGGTAAGCGCCAGTAGGCGGTGCTCAAACTGCTGAGTTTAGGTGACAAAAGGCACACCGCACAAGAGCTGTTACAGGGCATCACGGCGCAGACCGATCTGTGGCTGGCACCGCTGAACCTCAAGCCAGGCATGGTTGTGTGTGACAACGGGCGTAACCTGGTGGTGGCTCTGCAACTCGGCAGACTGACACATGTGCCATGCCTGGCCCACGTGTTCAGTCTAATAGTTCAGCGGTTCCTCAAGACATACCCCAAACTGTCTGATTTGCTCACCAAGGTGCGCGGCATCTGTGCGCATTTCCGCAAGTCGACCACAGATGCTGCCACTCTCAGGGCAGCGCAGTGCCGCCTACAGCTGCCCGCTCACCGACTGTTGTGCGACGTGCCCACAAGATGGAATTCGACATTAAACATGTTATCCAGAGTTTACCAGCAGCGCAGAGCCATTGTAGACTGCCAGATGTCAACTTCCACCAGAACTGGTAGTCAGGTCACTCAGATTCCTTAAGTCTACAATGAGGAGTGGACGTGGATGTCTGATATCTGCCAGGTGTTGACCAACTTTGAGGAGTCAACACAGATGGTCAGCGGCAATGCCGTCATTATCAGCCTCACCATCCCGCTGCTTTGCCTTTTGAAAAACTCACTGCTCAGCATGAAGTCGGAAGCTTTGTGCTTGTCACAAGAGATGGTGGAGGAAGATGCGTCGCTTGATAGCCAGAGCACCCTCCGGTCTGTTTCTCAGCGCGTATCGGAGGAGGGGGATGAGGATGAGGAGGAAGAGGAGAATGTCGGCGAGACAGAAGAGGGTACCAATGCTCAGTCTTTCTTAACTCTTGAGCGTGTATGGGCTGAAGAGGAGTAGTTGGAGGAGGAGGAGGAGGAGGAGGAAATGGAGAGTCAGGCAAGTGAGGAGAGGGAATTCTTGCGCGTTGGGACTCTGGCTCACATGGCAGACTTCATGTTAGGCTGCCTATCCCATGACCCTCGCGTTAGAAGCATTTTTTCAAACACCGATTACTGGGTGTTCACTCTCCTGGACCCACGGTACAAGCAGAACCTTTTCACTCTCATCCCTGTAGAGGAAAGGAGTATGAGAGTGAATCAATATCAACAGGCCCTGGTGCACAAGCTGAAACAATCCTTCCCATCTGACGCCGCTAGCGGCAGAGGGCGTGGTTCTGTGGGCCAAGTAGCGGGGGAGAGGAGTCGAGCAGGCAGCTTGTCCAGCACTGGCAGGGGAACGCTCTCCAAGGCCTTTGCCAGTTTTATGTCACCCCAGCAAGACACTGTCACCTGTCCCCAGTCTAGGCAGAGTAGGGGTGAGCTTTACAGAAAGATGGTGAGGGAGTACCTAGCTGACCATACCAACGTCCGGACCGATCACTCTGCTCCATACAACTACTGGGTTTCAAAGCTGGACACGTGGCCTGAACTGGCTCTGTACGCCTTGGAGGTGCTGGCCTGCCCTGCCGCTAGCGTGTTGTCAGAGCGGGTATTCAGTGCAGCTGGTGGCATCATCACCGATAAGCGTACACGCCTGTCAACTGACAGCGCTGACAGGCTGACGCTTATTAAATGAACAAAGCCTGGATTTCATCGGAATTCAAATCTCCTCCGGGGGAAAGCAGCTAAAGATTAACATTACTTATGTATCCGATTCCTCTTCTCTACTCCTCCTACTCCTCCTCCTCCTTGTCGTCTTTGCCTAACGCTGACCCAAAAAACGCAATTTTTTAGAGGGCCAACTGGCACTCTTTTACGACAATTTTTCCGGAGGGCTCCCTACAGGCCCTCTCTCCAAACAATTTTTCCGGTGGGCCACCTACAGGCCCTCTCTCTAAACAATTTTTCCGGAGGGCCACCTACAGGCCCTCTCTCTAAACAATTTTTCCAGAGGGCCCCCTACAGGCCCTCTCTCCAAACAATTTTTCTGGAGGGCCACCTACAGGCCCTCTCTCTAAACAATTTTTCCGGAGGGCCCTCTACAGGTCCTCTCTCCAAACTATTTTTCCGGAGGGCCACCTACAGGCCCTTTCTCTAAACAATTTTTCCAGAGGGCCACCTACAGGCCCTCTCTCTAAACAATTTTTCCAGAGGGCCCCCTACAGGCCCTCTCTCCAAACAATTTTTCCGGAGGTCCACCTACAGGCTCTCTCTCCAAACAATTTTTCAGCAGTGTCAACTACATACAGTGTAAAACAATGTTTCAGGAGCATCAAACAGACAATCCAAAACAATTTTTCAGGAGGCGCAAGTACCGACATTTAAAAAAAAATTTTTGCTGAGGGTTGACGTTATGTACTCCGAAAAGAAAAAAAATTTTGGAAGCTCAACAAAAGCCATTTCACTGCATTCTCAGTCGGACAAAGTCATTGGTGGTGTAACCACCATGGTGTGTCAGGCTAAATTTTTGGGTGCTTCACCAGCTACCGCATACTAACTCAGTCACTCTGTTGTCACCGCCGCCATACAGGGCCATGAAAAAATGATTATGTGGTTCGCCTGCTCCCGCAGTCTAACTCGGTCACTCTGCTGTGTCAGGCTAAATTTTTGGGTGGCTCACCTGCTACCTCATCTAACTTGGTCACTTGTTGGTGTCACCGCCATGCTGTGTCAGGCTTATGCCTGCATCGTGTGGCTGGGGATAGGAGAGCAGTGCCAGCATGGGCATGGGTGATGGACCTTCGTTGCACCTAGTTGGGTGCTTCCCTAACATGTGATGGGCATGTGCCTCGCCTTTCTTGGTCTGGGTGAGCACAATTGCCATGAGGGTAACCACCAGGCTGTTTCAGGAGAATTTGGGGTAATGGTGGGATTAGGCAGCCTCAGAGGCATCCATGCATGCTGCCCCTGCTGTTTTTTGTCCATTTCCGTGGTGTTTCCATCATTTTCTGAGGTTTCCAGGTTTTCACCCAGCCTTCCCTAGGCAGAGCCTTGGTCCCCTGCAAAAATGCTTGAGTCTCCCATTGACTTCAATGGGGTTCGTTACTCGAAACGAGCACCCGAGCATCGGGAAAAGTTTGTCTCGAATAACGAGCACCCGAGCATTTTAGTGCTCGCTCATCTCTAGTCGCTAACTCTTTCAATGCAAAGCTTTAGACCATAGTCAAACACGTTCAGTCCTCCAGAGCTGTTGGTAATCTGTCCTACCATTTTGTTTTCAGATTCCTATAATGCAGCTAAGCATAAACTGTAAAAGTTAATTGTAGGGTACAGTGAGTTTAAGGAAAATATATACTGTAATAACATGGTGGGGAAAAATGAAATGAAGTTGCAGTCATGGCATTTAGCTCTCCTGTACCTTTGATAGTCTGATGTATAGTAACTTTTTTCACCCTGAAAGAATGTGGAGAAGCCGAAACCAAGGATGAGTGATTTCCGTATGCCACGTTTTTAAAATGTGATATGTGCAGGTACTGTACTTGCAAATTGTTTTGTTCTGAAGAACTATCCTAAGCATAGCTTGTCAGTAGTGTTGAGTGAATCGGATTGAAACTAATTGAATTTGATCCGAATTTGAAGAAAACTTTGATTCACCACGAATCCGAATTTCCTCTCGCTTTGTTGTAACAAATTGTTTTTTTTCTCTAAAAAAGCAGCTATACGTGTTACAAAGCGAAAGTTAGAAGCCTGGAAAGAAGATATGACCCATAATGCCATGCAGCCAGCCAATCAGCAAATAGCCATCCCTTGTGATGTCACAGCCCTATAAAAACCCTAATCCTACCCGGTCTCCGCCATTTTACTGTGAGCTGAACATGTGGTAAGTGCTAGGGACAGCATTTTAGAAATCTTTTAATTGTACGATATTGGATAGGGACAGTACTGGGAAAGGGAAGGGAGACCATAGGGAGAGTTTTCAGACACTGTAAGGAGAGCATAGGGAGACTGCAGGGACAGTGCAGGCTCTGTGTAATCGCCCTGTGCATCTTGTTCCACTGCTGTGCCATTCATTCTTAATATGTTCTGTTATACATTGACTGTGCATCAGACTTAGTCTCAACAGCCAGTCTATATATAGATGTGTGTACTTAATTAATGTGCTGCGTCATTTATAATTAATCTGTTCAGTTATACATGAATGTATGGTGCATCAGACTCATTATAAACATGCAGTGTAAAACACTACTGACAAAAAGTTAGGGATATTTGGATTGTGGGTGAAATTCAGGATGAACCTTAAATGCACTCTAACCTTTAAAGGTGAACTTTATCTTACCTTCTCTAAATTTGTGAATGCACATATCCAACTGTTCAATTTTTCAGTACTTTTTGCACTTGGTTCAATTAGAATTGGTATTTAAACAGTCCTCCTCGTGATGCTGTTCACATTTTGACATTATGAGACCAAGACGACACCTAACTAATTGATCAACAGTAGCTTCAAGCAGGATGTTCTCAGACAGAAGTAGCCACTGAGCTTAGATTGTCACAGAGTGTAATCAGCAGGTTGCAAGAGAGAATCAGAGCGACTGGAAGAGTCACAGAAACTCATAGAAGTTAACTGATGATCACTTTATTGTGAGCAATGCCCTTTGGAACCAGATGATGAATGCCACACAACTCCAGGCACATTCAAAACCATTTACATCAGCATGGTCTGCGTGCTAGACGACCTGTAAGGATCCTTGGCCAAAGGCATCATCATTTTGCATGGGCCAGGGAGCATCTACACTGGATTATAGACCAGTGGGCCTCAATGCTGTTCACTGAGGAAAGTCGATTAACACTGAGCAGAAATGATGGACACCAATGATGCTGGAGATGTCAAGGAGAGAGTTATGCATCAGCCACTGTTTGCCTTTGGTGGTGATGGTGTTATAGTGTGGGCAGGTCTGTCTAGTCAATACAGAACTGCCCTACACTTTGTCAATGGACAGTGACAAGCCCATACTAATTAAATAACATCATTAATCCAGTCATTGTGCTTCTGCATGAACAACACAGACCTAATTTTATCTTCATGAACGACAATGCATCAGCTCATTGAGGTCGCATCATTAGGGAATGGCTGTTGGAGACTGGGGTACCTCAAATAGAATGGCCTGCACTTTCTCCAGACCTAAATTTTACCTGAAAGCCTAATATCCCTAACTTTTTGTGAGTGTATGTGGCGCACAGTAACTGTTTCGCTAACAGAAAGGACTATCTATGCATGATACTGCACTGCAGCGATGTACACACGGATACAATCGCCCTAAAGTTCAAGGCCAGAATAAACCTGATTTATCGCACTTTGTGATAAATTAATTTGGATGGAAGCAATTTTTTTTTAAAAAATTTGGCAAATCGACCAAATTGAATATTTAAAAACTTTGCTGATCTCTAGTCAATCAGTATCTGATCCGTGGAGGTCCAATAACCGGGACCCCCGCTGATCAGTTGTTTGAAAAGGTAATGGCGCTCATTACCAAGCATAGCGCTGTACATCGTATAGCTGCTGTGCGTGGTATCACGCTCAGCCCAATTGAAGTGAATGGGGCTGATCTGCGATACCAAGAACAGCCAATATACAATGTATGGCGCTATGCTTGGTAAGCATGCAGAAGGCAGTGGTGCTCACAGGAGAATAATTGCCTTCCCCAACAGATGATCCAGGACCTCCACCGATCAGATACTGATGACTAGTACTAAGTGAATCGAAGTCAAATGAATTGACTTTGATCCGAATTTTAGGAAAATTTGATTCAATTAATTTTCCTTGTGCTTTATGGCAATGAATCAATTTTCCCTGAAATGGCAGAAAAAAATACATACTCACCTCACTCATCCATTTCAGTGTGAAGAGGCCGTGGCCATCTTAATTGAAAATACAGCGGAAAATCTTGCGTGCAGTGATGTCACCACATCGAAAAACGTAATGACGTCATCATGTCACTGTGCATGATATTGCATGGTGTCTTCAAACAAGATGGCCTCTATGCAATCAAATGGTTAAGGGGAGTTTTTTTTTTTTTTTTTACCAGATGTACCCCTGAAAGTCCTTAATGTTAATCTCAGATGCCGTGATCAGCAATGAACACAGCATCTGAGGAGTTCAATGATGGGGGTGGCGCTATTACCACTCAACGTCATTGCCTGCTATATACAAAGAAATGTACTTCCTGGTGAAGTATTTAGTCACAAAACAAATTTCTCTGTGGAATTCGGAGAAGCAGACAAATAAAATATTTGATAACTTCACACCAAATTACTGATGACCTATTCTGAGGATAGTTCACCAGTAGTACAATCCTGGAAAACCCCTTTAATGATATTTTATGTATTCATATCTTGTTATGTTCCCAGAATAGCTTTGGTATGGATGAGATGGAGTTAACTCCTCTGACTCAGCCCCTGCAGTAAGTTAAGATGTGAATCCTGGATCTGCCCCTATCTCAGTCTAATGAGTTCTAGTGTAGTAGAGTAAGTGTGATGAAGCTGCTACATGTGCTCCACTCCTCAAAGATCCAGAAAATCATCTTCTGTAAAGATTATCCACTGAGTGAAAGACCTCTGCTTCTTAGCAGTGCTCAGAAGAGAGAGAGAGAAAGATAGGAAGGAAAGAGCCAAGAAGGTCTAGAATCTGCATGGCTGAGAATTGGAACCAGTAAGCCATTTTGCTGATCAAATCAAACCTTCAAACTTGGATATTGTCTAGCCAACAGTATATTAAATCCTGTATCCCTCCGTTGGAAATTGCAAGAATATAATTGTCATCCATAGATTCTACAGAAAAAGACTTCTGGAAGAAAGAGCAAAGAGCACTATGTTTCCATCCTTGCTCAAGCATACATTGCTATTTGGGGAGACTTTGCGATGTATTTTCAATCAAGATGGCTGCGGCCTCTTCACACTCAAATTTTTTTTTCACATGAATTGTTGGAATTGTGTTTTTATACCACTGGATGTACTACAACTCCTATTTTGCACTTTAGTAAAGAGAGACATTTCTTTTCTACATGGTTTAGTTACTAACTCCTGCACCATACACTGACCACTGGGCCCAACACCTCCTGCTTTACACCCGCACCAAACATATAACATCAAGGGAACTATCATCAGGAAGGAGTCCCAACATCAGTCCCTGATGAAAAAAAGAGTGCACCCTCCTTTTACTTCCCTGGCCCTAGGAATTGCCACTGTGATTGACTGTTACAACCTGAGCCACTAGCACTCCGAACCTCCATTTCTCCTGGGCTACTTGGCACATAAGCTTTAATCTATGTGAGCACAATAAATACATACTTTTTATCCTTTGAAAGTGGTCTGCATGAGATTCCTTGTTACTTTTAAAAAGAACAGATGATTGGCAGATGTGCTGGGTGTCGTGATAGGACATCAATATAAAAATAGCGGACAACTCCTTTAACATTTATCCTTCAAGTTTTTTTTAAAAAAGTGTGGAGCATCAAAAAAAGAATATCTCCAGGCGTACATGCTATAGCTTCCATTATACATGCCATTCACCAGGATTGGACTGGCCATCTGGCAATTAAAGCTAATGCTAGATGGGCCAGTGTTCTCAGTGGGACACTCTAATCTTTGAATTCATTTGTGATAATTGCCCGTTCAACATAAAAGGCAAAAGATACATTTAAAAGCAACAACTATCTCCTCCACATGGAGACAGTGAACACTATTTTGATCATTTATGCTTATACAGTTTCACTGAGAAGTAAAAAAGTCACAAATTACAGAGTAAAACATATAAGTGCCATAATTTGCAACTTTGATCTTCTAGCAACTTCTAGCTATAAAGGGGGTGGGGCTTTGTGGAGAGGGGTAGAGCCCAACTCATTTACTATAAGTTAAAGGCTATGTACACCTTCAGAGGCAATTAAAAAAAAATTGAATCATTCTGTCACAAAGGGTTAACTGTTTCTCTAGATGTGCGACCGGTACTTTCACTTTCACTTTGTGCTGGTCAATTAATAAACCTTATCTCTAAACTACTAAGAGGTCATAAATACTTATGTAAGCCACATTCTTATCAGTAAGATAAGAATTGAGCTACACTGACCAGCAAAAGGGTAACAGTGTTTTCAACTTGCCACTTTCAGGCACCATATCTCACCGTCCACTACAGCTTCAAACGTGAATATACCATCATTTTATAGACAATAATCTTGGCTATCTCATATATAAATTGGACATGCAACTATTTAGCATATGATTAGTTATGCAAATTATCGTCATGTAACTGCGTTGTTACTGTTTTGCTCATAAAATTATATATTTTAATTATTATTATTATTTTGTTAGTATTTTGTAAATCCACCTTTGGCTTTCAACACTGCCTGAATCCTTCTGGGTATGCTCTCAATCAGATTTCAGCATGTCTCAACCAAAATCTGTTCCCAGGTCTCTTCTACACGTTCCCAATGTTGGTGCAGACTGGTCGACTCACTTGGGTACGAATACAGTGTTTTATTCAACTCTACCTCATTGTCATTGAACCATTTCTTTGCCAATCTCGTATGCTTTGGGTCATTGTCCTCCTGGAACACTATGTTGCCCTTTTCATACCCATAGTACTTGAGTGTATAAAGTAACTCGTCTTGAGGCTTCTTCAACTTTTTCAGGCCACCATTCCAGACTTGTGGAATGCGATTCACACAGTACTTGCATAGACATCTGTGATCTTACTATTATGAAACATACTAGCCACCTCCACTGCCGTGTATGTCGATCCAGAACCGATAGACTTTGTGATGAGCTGACTTGTTGACTCTAATATTTTCCACCTCTTGGCTTTGGAATGGATGGATCGACTTCGTGGCACTCACATGATGCAGTTTGGCAATTTTTTTTGGCCGAGATATCGCAATCGATGTGCTGGATCATGCGTTCCCAATTATCTCACATATATCTATCTTGAATTTACAGTATCTATCTCTCTTATATCTACAGATGTAGCAGAGTTAACAGACACATTTGGTGAGTTATTGCATCTAGTTAGCACGTTATGACTGCGTCTGTTAACTCTGTTGCATCTGTATCTACAGTATTTATCTATCTCATATCTATCTATCTATCTATCTATCTATCTATCTATCTATCGAAGAACCATTGGGGAATGCCTTCATTAGGTGTGTGAGATCAAAATGAGAAATTTTTCAACTGAGTTGGTGTGCAGTGCATTAACATAGCAAACAACTAACTATACATCAGACTATCGAAGGAATAGGAGAGCTAAGTACCATGACTGTGGCTTTTTCATTTATCCATACAGTGTGAATGGTGGTATTTTCACCCTTAAAGTTCTGCATACAAGTAACTGTTTGGT
Organism: Rhinella marina; assembly: GCA_900303285.1. Lineage (NCBI taxonomy): Eukaryota > Metazoa > Chordata > Amphibia > Anura > Bufonidae > Rhinella > Rhinella marina. The sequence continues at coordinate 21,597 of ONZH01000349.1, forward strand.
AGAGAAGAGGTGGAGACTTTTAATGTGACTTTTTAAAGGGTTGTGGGTTGTTCTGATATAATTTGTTTAGCTTGTATTTAATATTAGACTAGAAGAAATACCCAGCACTACCCGAGTATGAAGCTTTGGTCTGTTTGTGTGTCTATGTTCCAAAGGTGCTTGGGAGGACAATCCATGCCCTTGCTTATGTCAGTGAGGGGAAGACTGAAGAACCTGTGAGCTTATATTAGCTAATAAGGGTCATGTGACTGTGTATATATCATTTAGGATATGAGTGAAGGAGACTTGTGATGGAGCTTATTTGCATTTTTTTTGAATATCTCAAGAACGATACATCCTAGAGAGCGGAGACCTTCATGAAAACCTGATGTACCTTTATGCTAAATTTGGTGTCCAACTGTTCAGGCGTTTGGATACTTATAGAGAATAGGATAGGTCATTAATATCAGATCACTACGGGGTCCACTCCCATCACTCCTGCCAATCAGCTGCCTGCCATCGCAACCGCAGCAGTGAGCAGGTGTAATTAAAACTCTGCCACCCCCATTCACTTCAGTTGGACGACTCCATCCAAGGGAGCCTTCCCATTGAAGTAAATGGGATGGTGGAGTTGTAATTACACCTGCTCACTGCTGCAGTTGCAACGGCGAGCAGGTAAACAATGAGGAGAACAGATGATTGGCAGATGTGCTGGGTGTCGTGATAGGCCATCAATATAAAAATAGCGGACAACTCCTTTAACATTTATCCTTCAAGTTTTTCTTTGTCATAAGTAATAACCATTATAATCATATCATCCCACTACAGCACATTAGAGGTTGCACAAATGCACAATATTTTATTCTTATGAACGATTATCCATGAAAGATTTATGGGAAATATCTGTTCATGTATGTCCCTATCTTAACAAGTGTTCTGATTGGAAAAAAAGAGTAATACTTCTCCTTTACTAGTCAGCTTGAATATCAAGAAGAGATAGAAGACAAAAGCAAACAAGATGAGGGCGTGGGTGTCAATGCAGCTTTATTTATTAAATTACATATCTGTTGGTACTGCATTTTATGATAGTGTCATATTTGAAACATTTTGGGACTATTTTTCAAGATGCTGTCAGTAGCCACCTGGCCAGAAACTCAGAACACCTAATTTTTTTGTACCTCTATTATACAATCCACATAGTTTAAATTATTGTAAATGATTTGCATAAAGCATCTCAAGGTTACATCCTGCAATGTCAACCAAGAGAAGTCATTTGTTATTTTTAACCAGCTTGTCATTTAGCTATTATGAAGATAAATAAGATTTGTTATTACTTAATGATATGCATGTTGAAAAAGTGAAGTCTTTCAGATATCTCATGACATGGAAATACTATTAAGGTATTTTATGACTGTGTAAACAAAAATTAGAAGTGACAGAACAAATTGTAGATTCTAAGTAGATGAAAGATATTTGGACCAATTTTGTAAGAATTTTTAAATGGATCTGAAAAAAAAAAACAAAATAACAAAGTTCACATGTTAATATGAAACAGATTGTCATTGAATCATATTCTGAACTATTAAGGTTAGTTTTGGATGTCTGCCCTTTTTTAAAACAATTTAATGAAGCTATAAGTTACCTGAGTGGCTTAATTTGGAGTCAAGCCTAATTATCTGGATCTTTTCCACACTCTGGAGTGCCCAAGATTTATTTCTGAAGCAGATGGAGGCGCTCAGGAATAACTTCATTTGTATTAATTTGTTACAGCATCCTAAACAATTTCTCATGAGTAGTATGATGATGACCTAAAATTTTTAGTTACTTAAGACAAAAATACAATTTAGGCAAAGATCTTTGAAAACTGAGTTTACTTTTTCATATTTACGGTATTTTCCAATGACTAATTCAGTGTACAAAGTCAATTAAGAGGTAAGAAGCTTAAGGCAAAAAAGTCTAAGGATGTAATTATGCTACCTAAGATATATGAGGTTCTCCAATCTCAGAATTAGCTGGCTGAAGGGACTATTGATCAAGCAATTTTAGAAAATGACCCATGAACGTCCTCATTGTATTAGGCAACCTGGAATATACTTTGTACAATAATCATATTTTTCACCCTATAAGACACACTCCCCCCCCCCCCAAGTGGGGGGAAAATGTCAGTGTGTCTTATGGGGCAAATACTAATGAGTATTTCCACTATGGAAGTGCTCATCAGTACAGGAGGATTGGGAAGTGGTGAATGCAGCACTCCCCGGGCTCTGTACCCACTAAGTCCTGGTATTCCTTGGCCGCTCGCTGTTCTGTGACTGTGCACCGCATGAGGACATTGGTGTGCTGTGCACTTCAGGTCACAGCACGCGGCAGGAAGAAGAAAAGAGCTGAATGTGAGGAGCGGCGGCCGGAGCAGGAGAGGTAAGTTGATTTTTTTTATCCGATTTGTGCATGGGGATCATTCACATGGAGGTTTGATCTGAGGTTTGATTGGGGGACTTATGGAGGTCTGACTGGGGTCGTTCATATGGAAGTCTGATCTGAGGTCTTATTGGGGGACTTATTTAGGTCTGATCTTAGGTCTGAATAGAGGTAATTCACATTGAGGTCTGATTGGGGGACTTATTGAGGTCTGATCTGAGGTCTGATTGGGGGACGTATTAACATTGGGGTTTTTTTTCTGAGGTCTAATTAACATTGGGGGTCTGTTCTGAGGTCTGATTACCATTGACGGTTTGAAGGAAAACCAGCCCTTTCTGCCCGTACTAGACATAACATTGGATATGTTTTGTCCTGATTTTTTCAAAGTGTCTGAAGATAATCAAATTACCTTCTAATAAACTTCATTTGTTATATTGTTATACCATTCAATATCTTAAAAGGCTATGCATCCCATGCCCTGTTTATGATTCAACAACATATGTACAGCATGGAATTATGCAGCTCTATATTCTTTGTTAGGAAATCTAGTCAAAAGGAGTGTAGAATGATTGTCTATTAGATGTAGTTGCTCATGGGCAATCAATTGCTCTTGCCTTTATAGATAAAATACATTTCTGCCAAGAAGACAGCTACATGTTCATGGTATATTCAATGCATATCATGTAAAAATAGATTATAAACCATTTTGACAGGTCCTATTTAAAAAAGAGTTAACAAAAGGATAAAATATAACAGTCTAGAAAAAGGGGATAAAGTATAATCAGATTATGGGCACAGAGAAATAATTATTGTTATACCCAAGTTTGTGGTCCAAGGCACATAAATGCAGTAAACATATATGCCTTTAAAATGTCAGCAAACCTTAATTGATAGATACTAGCAAATCTCAAAGCAGTGACACTAGACTACATGCTTAGGTTAGGTCAGTGATCCTACCAAACAGGGCTAGGGTTAAAGGGTTATAGGTTTAAAGGGGTTGTCTTACCTCGGTCTTTCCTGGCTTCCACATGCCTCTCAGGGCCTTGATTCCTAGCCTGCTGGGGGTGGTGCTGACAGATTTGATTGAAGGCACAGGCGAGCAGGGCAAGGATATTGCAATCCCATCCCCCTTCTGTGCATGCATGCTCCCGTGTTATAGATCCTACAAGCTGGAGAATGTGATATAACAGAGGAGGGGTGGCCGGGGCTTGGAGTCACTGTGCCTGCGCCTGGATATGCTTGCTCCTGTAAATCCCAGCCACCAGAGCAGCCGGCCAAAGCTCTTTCCATGCGCCTGTGCGGCCACCACTTATAGCATTACAGCGGTGGCCGTAACCCCTAGAAACGAGCAGGCAATTTGGGGGTCTAAGCTGGGGAAAAATTCACAGAGGAAAAATGGAAAACAGAAGTAAATGGCAAAATCAATCATCACACTGCAAGGAACAGAATGACTATTGATTAATGAGGTGAGACAACCCCTTTAAGGCATACTTAACCCTTTCACTCCCAGATGTTTTTTTGTTTTTGTGTTTTCGTTTTGCGCTCCCTGAATTCACACTTGCATTGGAGTCTATGACGATTTTAATAGTTTCCTATGGAGCCCTATTACACACAAGGGCCCCATAGGAAATACTATGCAGCAGCCTCCTGCCATTCACAAAGGCAGGGGCTGCTGAATACACCCTCCGGCTTCTCCAATTGCCACACGGGGAAGCCGGAGCAACACCGGAAGTGCGCACTCCCGGTGTTTGACGCGCTCGGATACCGTGGTCGGCATCCAAGAGGTTAAATGTCCGCGATTGGCATTACTGCCGATTGTGGACTTCAGCCGCAGGTGTCTGCTGTAGTAATCAGCACCCCACCCGCGGCTATGGCGTCCGCTCTGCTCAGTAGCGGGCGCCATCTTTAAACACATGCCCAGCACCATACTATTACGGCACTGAGCATGAAAGGGTTAAAGTATAACTGCCATTTCACTACCAAAAATGAAATTCCTAACATATGTGATGCTGAAGAGAAGGTATTCATGAAGCTTTATTTTCCAGTTAATTTTATCTTTCTGATGTCTGTATTCAGCCCTTAGCAACCCTATTTCTCTGTGCCTCTATTTCAGCATCTTCCTAATATGGCCTCTGCTGCTCTTCCTCTGGTTATCTTTGCCCTATCCTTGAGGCCATCCTGTATGTCCCTCACTTCCCATAAGCCTTTGCTCTCCTTACATAAACTAGCAGGACCAATCAGAATGCAGATAACCTCCCCCACTACCCCAGAGCAGTGTGTATCCTCTCACATACAGCTAACCATAGACAAGCCCTGCAATTACATGAAATCAGTAATCATTTGTTTTAGCCTCTTAATAGTCACCAGTCCCTCATTCTCCCCCACACTGATGGGGGGTGGGGGTGGAGGGGGGTGCTTTAGCTGCTCATATCTCTGGGCTTTAGTTCAATACCATAATAAATCTGTTCAGTACAGGGGAAGATATCACTTATAGAAATCGGGATGCTGTTAATGAAGCTGAAAGTGAAAATAAAAGCAAATTTTTCCAAAGATTATTCCCGACTCAATTTCTAACAGTGATTTCTCCTCTGTTGCTTGGACTTTAGCTGTTATTCTGGTCTTGTATGAAAGCTGCTATCATTGAGGAGATATCGCCATCTAAAGCAGCCCCCCCTCCTGCACTTTCTGCAGCCAAGGCACTCGGGGCTGTGCTCCTCCTCCCAGTACTCTGCCGTCTCTTGTTTATAATATAGAGAAGACGACATGCACATGACAATGGTCTAAGAAGAGAGCTGCTGAATAAGAAAGTAGTATGCATCTGTGGGAATTATAAGGTAAAACTGAAAATGATCAAATTTGAAAGCACAGCATTTATACAGCAGGGTGTACTATACCATTAGGGGATAAAAAATGAAATGGCAGTTACACTTTAATACATTTCAGCCACTTTGAAATGAATACACAAAACTGCACAAAATGTTTTTTTTTTTGTAGACATGGTCCTCTCAAAAATAAAAGTATACAGAATAGTGGTTAAAGTGTTTAATGCATTCAGACACCCCCGATCATTTGTAGTGCATGCTGCGAGTTTTATTTTCCTAACAGCAGGAGAGCTACAGGTTGAAACGCAATATGGTGTGACAGAACATACTGGTATTCACCCTTTAACTCCTATACAGGGATCTGGACCTCGCTAAAGGGAAGCAACCAAACCACTACCTCCTGGAATACTCCCGTGTACTTGGCAGCCAACCCACTGGATTTGGGAAATCTGATGCAAGCACCAGAAGCACAGCATACAGAAAAAACACCAAATACACAGGAAAACAAGAGATAAGAATGCTGGTTTTTAGAGATACAGACAGTGCACAGTTAATGCAGACACAAAAGATTGCAGGTGGAATAGTGAAACACAAGACAGGCAGATTCGAGACTTGACTAGAACACAGATAAGGTAGACAGACTGGGTTAATTGAAACACGAACTGAACTGAACTGAACGTGGGCTTGAAAGTGCAGAGACACACAGGCAGGAAGGCACACACACACTTGAAACACAGAAATACACTTGAAATACAGGCAGGAGATAATGCGCTAAACTATCAAACACCTTAGAAGGTCATAAGGGAACCTGAAGTTCAGGCACTCTCCTGCTGGAGAAGGTGCCTTAAATACCCAAGGACCCTAAGCAATTGTTTGGGAAATATTTGAGTGTGTACACTGGACCTTCCCCCGATGGAAGCATGAGGCAGGAGCATGGGAGTAGCAGCATGTAGATGACGTCAGCAACCAAGATGCCCAATTACACGGTAAGTGACATGTCCACGCCCACAGGGAACAGCAGGAGGATGGCAGCATGGACCTAAGAATTTACTTACCTTGTTACATTATACCTATAAAGTATAGAGACATGCATATACCATTGTAACCTAGCTAACAGGTTTATTATCTAATACATACTGTTTATTTTCTTTGCTACCTGGTTTCAGTATATATATATATATATATATATATATATACTATTTTCTACATAGTAACAAAATTGTGTGTGCTGTGTTTTTGGCTATCCACAACAGATCTAATCATAATCTGCAATGCATCTGGTCAAGATTCACTGGGGCGAAAACTGGAGAGGCAGACTCCAACAGAAACTTGTACAGCCTGGAGAGGAGCTTAGAAGGAAGTTTGGAGAGGAGAAAGAAACTTTCAAATCCAGCAAAGTCTCCTAAAGAAATCCCCAACATTCTCACAAACAAAGTACTGTACATTGTTTTCAGAAAGCTAGTTTCTACAGGAAGATGAACAATATCTTGTATCTCGGCACTCCTAAAGACTGACCAGCGGTTACAGTATAGCAGTTTTGTCCATGGGAGAGATAACGTATTAGTATTTTTTTCTGCAAGACAGAGGGATCTAGACCCGCAGCCATTAATGAGAAGGAGGAGGTCAGGTCACCCTTTGAGACTCGATAGAGTTCAACGCCACTATGGTGCCCTTAGTAATATCACTAAAGAAGGGAGTTTGAAATAGGGAACCACAGGTATTAGAGGCCACTGTGACTTACTTTGTAAGAGGTCATTTATACATGGTTTATATGTGGGTCAGAACAGGAGTTCATTGGCTGTATAACACATCTAAACATCAGACATAGCAAAGCCACCCTTTGCCATAAAATACCTGCAAAATTAGAGGTTAAATACAATTACTATGCCCTTTACAACAAACAGTGAAATTTCTACCTTTGTGTGTTTTCCACTTTACTGGAGAAAGATTGGTGGTGAACATGCCCACATATACGCATTTCCCAATGTGTACAAGAAACATTGACTACTAACTAAGAGATGACTTCCAATTGATATGGTTTTTATTGACCATTTAGCTGTTATTTTGCAGTCCTGGCTATGTCTAATTACAATCTTTTGTGAACACCTAAGGAATGTACAAGCTCATTCAAGTCATTCTTATTTGTAAGCATCTTAAACATGTAGTGAATGAGTCCAAGTAAATAGATAATTAAATGACTTTCATGATACAGCTTGGAGTCATTCAGGGCATTATACAGTAGCTGCCATTGATTGCAGAACAACATTGCAATTGTCGTTCTACTTTGTAATTCACTATAAGTGTTACTTTGTGACACAAACACCTTGCAGACAATTAAGAGCATCAGTAGCAATAGACCAGAAAAAGAAATAGCTCGCCTGCTGTTGAAGGAACTCCAGGCGGTAAGAAAAACCAACTGGAAGGTATTATTTTATTTCACAGGATGTTTTCTTCCTAGTTCTGCTGCTATATATGTTGGTAACAGTTCACAGCTGGAAATATTTTGCTGTCTCTGCTGTTAGGCCCCAGGTGATGCCAATTTCAAAACATATGACTGACAATTGCTTATTTTTTAATTTTTATTTTGTTTTTTTTAAGGATGTGTTTTACGTGTTAGCTTGAAAAGTAGCATTCTGCAGAGAAATTAGATCTTTTTGTATAAAAGTATGCTATTCCCCTATAGATTATATTTTGTCTTCTGCCGATGTTTTCACAGCAGACAGTAGCATCAGCAGGTGCTGCTACTGAATTTGCACTCATGTTACGTAACAGTGAAACACTTGACAAACGTTTGCCTTAAAGGCAGTAAAATTTCAGATGTTCAGTGCTTTGAACAAATATGATATTTATTCCCAGCATCAAATTTAACAATTTTTGGGTTTGTTCTAAATTTAGCTAAATTTAGGAAATTTGCCTGCAAAAAATTATCACAAGCAATAGATAATTTGAAACAGAGAAGCAGCGTAGAAAAGATAGGATAGGATTAGCAAATTTAACTTTAAGAGAAGAATCAATAAACCAGTTTCAAGGCATTAAGCCCAGGGTTCCATCTGGTGAAGTATTTTACTACAGACTAGTGGGCAGCAAACATCATGAAGCAGGAATATTTCCTTGAGTTTTGTCACACTCTTAATTTAATTTGCTGTAAATTAGAGAGCTATGCTAAACAAGTTGCTCAAAAAAGAAACTTAGGAGGCACTTTTCAGTTATAAAAAGGACTAGCTGTTTTTCAAAGACTTTTCCTTTTCCAAATAAAAAGAGCAGGACCTTTTTTTACGGTCTTAAGGTTTGTCAATTAGTGTCTGACAGAGTTGGACTTGTCCACCAAAGTACTAGAGGATCCTTCAGTGGGTCCAAGCTCTGACAGATTAATGGATCTCTTAAAAAAAGAGCACCTAAGGTCTAGCAGAAGACACTTTAACTTGGAGCTGAATACAGAACCACCAGATTTACTATTAAACCTCACTGATGGGAAGTGCTGAATGCGTAATTATAACATAAATTACTTCAAAGTTGGTGCACATATGTCAGGTATACACAGAGAGTGGGCTCTCAAAATAATTTTTTCCAGTGGGCCCAAGAAACCTCAGTCCGATGCTGGTGTCTGACCATGTATAGACCATGTATCTGCTGTATTTATGTTGAAAAAAGTTCATTTTATTATATTACCACAAGAATGCATATCTTTATGTATATATCAAGAGCATCAAATAATTTGTCATAGGGTGGAAACAATAATTTGTAATTAACAGTTCTCTTTACAGCAGTTGTTATATTTCAGTTGGTGGCTGCTTTGTGAAAAAAAGTTTTTAAGGTTGATTGTCAATTCTTTGATAGTATATCTTTCTTGTACACAACCTTTCTGAACAAGAGAGAGATAGGCAGATAAAACATTCCAGTTTATGGTAAGACTTGTTATGAGAGTCTTTGGGCTTCCATAGATGCACTACAATTGAAAAGATAGATATGAGTTATTATATCTACAAATGCAAACAGTTCTTAAGGCTTGTCAATTACACAAACATTAAAAGTGTGATCAGTGGGATTTTTCCAGGCAGATATCACATCCTAAGAAATACATTTTTATAGCTTAGCTACGTCTTGTACAGTAAGCTGGTAGATAGTTTAGTTCATAATAGTTTACTGATATAGGCCTATATGTCACATAGTGTGACTCTACAATATTGATTGGCTGTTCATTTACACAATTAATATCGGAAATAGAACATTTACATAGAAAATGCCTATTCTTTTTAATCAGATTGACATAAATATATATTCTATCTTGGATAGAGGGCTTCATAATTGTTCAGAAAGAGTGTCTTCTCTAAAGCCAAAATATTTAATTCTTTAAATTTAAAGAGGTTAAAGGGTATCTATATATCCTTTCATCATTTCTACCTCTTTTTTTATGGAAAAAGCAGTGAAAGAATTCCCTTTTTTTCAAGCTTTCTCCCCAACGGGGGTCTATTCACGAAATACTTTTATAAGCAAACTTTAAGAGGTTAACTTCAGCACTCATTCTTAAGTGCAATCTTTGCTTCCAAAATTTAATCTTTTATTGGACATACAGTACGGTGCAACAATTTTAGGCAAGTGTGTAAAAAATGTGGCAAAGTAGGAATGCTTTCAAAAATAGAAACATTAAAGGGGTTTTCCGGTTCAGAGCTGAACCCGGATATATCCCATTTTCACCTGGCAACCTCTGTGATGAGTGATGTGCTGCACAGTTGCATAATGCTTTAGCGCCCGCCATAGCTTTTCTAGCAGAGACCTAGTACATCACCGGATCTACAGGAAAAACCCTACCCTGCGCAATTACGCAGGTAAGGAAGAGCATCATCATCCTCCTG